>VDFB02374094.1:0-11719 GCA_007258455.2 Sequoia sempervirens | reverse complement strand
AAACCTGCTCAATGTGATCTGTAAATCATTTGACTGCTGTTTGACCAGAAATAAGCACTGTTTGAGTAGAAACCTGGTGCTGTTGAACACTCTGCCAGGGCTAAAATAACCAGCTGCCTGGTACTGAGTTGACCATTTTCCAAGGTGAATCAGGATTTGACTTCTACTGTTATAATTTATCTGACAGAAAATTAAATGGCATAAATTCTTAATAGGTTAGACAAAGAAAAATAAATACTGTTGTGTCACCACAATCCAGTTGACTGTCACAAATGCTAAATTATGTCAGATACTAACTAGAAATCCTTACTTGAGGTTGCCCATGGGGAATAAAATTGTATAAGTTTTAGTGCATGTTATTGTGGGCAATTGGTTGGTTGAAATTCTCAGTCAGTTACTTGTGGTGATAAGTTTGGAAATTCTCAGGCAGTTCATCAATGACTGCAACTTCTCAGTAGAAGTTACTTGGAGGGATAAAACTACATTACACAGAATTTCATTCATGGGGACAGAGGACAGCAAGAGGCATTTTTAGAACAGTGAAAAGTTTTCACTAGGTTTAGGAAAAGGGACAGCAAGTGTTACATCCCGAATTGTATAGCTATTAGGCTATTAGAATTGAATAAGGATTATGTGTTTGTAAAGACAATTCTATGAATGAATAAAGATGTGAATCACCTTGTTTTCAATATGAGCTTTTGATCGTCTCATTCTTGTGTTATTACTTGATGTTAATCATGGTGAAAAACGTACATAATGTGATTTATGTGTGATGTTTTTATATCTTATGAAATTTATATGTATTGCTAATTTTGTGAGCAATTAACTGCCGTGAGTTTATAATTGTGAATGCAGGAATGAGATCCAGTCCTCAAGACAGAGGGGGAATATCACTTGGGAGAGGGGTATTGGTCGTTTGACCGGTAAAGTTAATCAGTTGAGCATACACACACATTATGAACAGTACATAGAGAAACAGGTCAGATAAGTTAGACATCCATAGGCTTAGGAGTAAGATTTACTTCCCTATGCTTTATATGATGTGATTGAATGTTAGTCTGACTTTACTGTGAATCCCTGTGAATGAACGTAAAAGAAAGAATGTGATGCAGGTCGAATAGGTACGTATACACATGTATACACTGTATACACATATCTAAATGTATAAACATATCGACACGTATGTACGTAAGCAGATGGATATGCTCGTACATATGTATCGACATGTATATACGCATACATATGTATATACATAGGGTACATGTAAACATGTTTACACGTACACATTCCGCCTGGTATCTTGATAAATGATATTCAAGTATTATTATCTGAAGGATTTAATTATATATTTATATATATATGATATATATATATTAATAAGGAGATTATTAATATATATATTTATATATATAAATATTAACACATAAGAAATGTATAAATAATAATAAATTTATATATTTTATTGATTAAATGTGTTAATATTAAAATTAATATTTATTTATATATAAATACGTTTATATACAAATAAATATTAATGTTTAAATTAACACAATAATAAATAAAGTATATAAATAGAAAATTATTAAAAAAACAACAATTTCAATTGGAAAGGATTAAATTCGCAATTTTGTTAAATTCGCAATGATAGAAATTCGCATTTTTGTGGAAAGGATAGAAATTCGCATTTTATTATTGTGAAAGCATAAGTATTTTAGATAGCCGTATGAATCATTTAAATTTTTCAAAATACATTATACAAGGCAAAACTGGAAAAAGTCGAACTTATGAAATAAATAGAAAAAAAAAATGAAATGAAGAATTTACCCGTGAAAATGGCGGAACTCCTGCACAGCTGGGAATGGAAGAAGACAATGTCAAGGGTTTAAAACCAGAAAATAGCGATTAAAAGCTGAGCTGGGTCGATTTATGACTTAACCTAAAACGCAGCAAAAATATCATGAAGAATTCTGACGCCTGGCAGAAAAACGTGACTGTGAATTTCGTTTTGCTTTCAAGTTGAAAGATTCTTCGAATTGCTGGCTGAAAAGGAGTCGATTCATCATAAAAGATCATGACTAAAGGATTGGATGCATGGCAGGTATCACTTTGACTGAGTAAATAGTGAAATTTGTCAATAAGCATGCCCAGAAATGGGGAAATCGTTTTGACTGCGGCCTATAAATACCACACAAACTTTCATTCGAAAACATTCCTTGCTTTCTGATTTCTGACGTTTTTAGAAAGAGCTTGCCACTGCAAATTTGAAAGCAAATATTGTGAATTTATGCTAGTTGTCTGTTCAAAGTGTTTTAATGAGTGCTGAGTATTCTCAGTTATAAATTATTGTGAGATTGTGATTTGGAGAATTTCTGCTTAAAGATACTGTTGGCTAAGAGCAACAATAGAAGACTTCTGGAGGGACATTACTGGAAAAGGAGCTTAAAACAGGCATGATTCTGGATTTAAGTTTTAAACTTTAAAAGTTATTTTCCTTACTGTCTTATATTGCTGACTGTGTTAAACAGAAAATAATGAATTGTGGCAGTAATCAACTGTTATTAATAATCTTGAATGCATGATGAATAAAAGGATTTCTTCTTATGCATGGGAAAAAGATAGGAAATGACAATGTGGTTAAGGGAATTAGCTTAATACAGTTCATTATGTTCATTTTTAGTTTTAAAAGATTAAAATGGAATTTGTCATGTCCCCGCTTTTAGTCACTCGGCTTATTCCTGATGTGGAGCCTCTGGCTTATTTCATCCTCAGAGGGTCGACAGCTTAGGTGCACAGGATCATCTGAGTTGCCCGGTTTGATAGCTCCATGCCGCAAGTTGGGCCTTCACAGATTCTTCCCAGAGAGTGATTTTCGTGAACTTTCTATTTTTAGAAAGTTAGGTCGACGGAGCCGCGATTTCTAAGTGGCACCTGTCTGTACCTTTCTCAAACTTTAATCAATTCCGGCCCAAAGTAGCTTTGGATGTTCAGACTTTGAGAAATAAGGAGTATTTAATGGATTATTAAATATTTAATATTTGACTTTTATAATAAAGCTTCACTCTTTATTGAAACATTTAAATATTAAATATTTATTTATCTATAAAGTATTTATTATATTTTATAATAAAGTATTAATTTTTGACTTAGTGAATATTTATTATTCATTAAATTGAGGCGCCATTTAATTATTTAATATTTCTCCTAAGTATCAAAGGTGAAATAAATCATTTTATTTAAATGATTAATTAAAAAGGAGCATTGGGTCGAATTTTAATGAAGAGGATATATTTATTCAATGAAAGGCAAATCGAACCATCATGAAATGTTATTCTAATTTGTCTTTTGCTCTGAGCATTGGAGTTTCCAAACCTTAGGGTTTCTGGCAGACGAACGTTTCTGGAGAACGAAAACTCTTCAGAGATTAGGCAGACTGAGGCTGTGCAATACCAGCTGAAGCTTGCACTTGGTGATTTCACACAGAGATCACAGACTGTGCTTATTCATTGATTTTAGCAGAGATTCACAGAGATAATCATCAGACAGATAAGGCGACTTCATCAGAGAACTTCATTCAGAGATCTGGCATTTTCCTTGGAGGCCGTACCTTGTCATTTATTGCAGCAGGCCGTACTTTTTCTGTATTTTTCCAGGCCGTACCATCTCTTCTCCAGAGGAACGCATATATTCATCAGCTTCTGGTGTTTGTGGCTTGGGCGCTTTGGATTGCTGAAGAGTTTGCATTGTTTTTGTGAGCTTGGAGAACCTCTCTTATTTCTGGCCGTACCTTCTTCTATCTGCTGCAGCCGCCATTAAAGAGAAATCAGGTTTTTCAATAAATTTATTGTATTTCATTCAGATCTCCATATTTGTTATTGTATATGCTCTGGAATCAACAATAAATGATGCGCCTACTGTTATTGAGCAAGATCTTAGCGTATATTGTGTTCTAGAATTTTATTTGAATTTTCCAAGCATTATTTAGTAAAATCGCAACTTTTGATATTCCTCTGAAAACCTTCAAAAAATACAAAAAAAACCAAAATTTGCAAAAACAACAAAATTTCAAATAGGGTTTGAATTGAGAACCATCGTGGTTCCGAAGGCACTTGAATAAAAGGAATTCAATGGATTAAGAATGATTTAGTAGAAATGGGAATTTTGAAAAAGAAAGGATTCTATTTGGTTATATGCATTGATAGGGAATAATATGCATTGCACTTCAAGACTGTCTTTTGTATGATAGTTGATTGGTAATAATAAATGATTATGCAAATATTTGAAGTTCTAAACTTGTATATCTCCGTATATGGAGAATACGTAGAGTATGTAATAATTTCTAGGAACGAAATGATGTTTAAAATAAAGTGTAATCCTAGCTTGTGTTATTAGGTTAACATTAGGAAGCTCTCTCCTAGGATAAAGAATTCCGGAAATAGGAGATAGGATAGCAAACACTTGCTTAAAAACTCATTTCTAGTAAACTGTTTGAGGTAGGTAGTCTGGGGTAAACTGAACCCACTGAAGGACACGACCTACGCGTAGAGTAAGGTAGCCCGAAGGCAAATCGGCCCTGAGTAGTGTAGTGATAGATGACTTATCAGTCGTTTACTGAATCAAACACTATGGCCATAGTAATGTAATGTACCTACATCCTCTTTGTTTAGGAAGATGATTACATTGTCAGTTCACAGTGATCCAAAACACATATACTAGGTTGGGATTGTAAGGCACAAGAATCTAGTAATGTAGGACACAACACTATGCTCAGTTGGTTAACAGAATCGGTCACTCAACCAATCTCTTCGACGAAGGGAGGGCCTTTCATTGAAAAATGAATGTGCGGGGGACCGCATTATTAGTCTGTGGTTGGCGGAAAAGCACCCGAGTGATATTTCTCCTCCATAACCTGACAACCGAAGAACCAAGATTTGCAAGGGAAGAACCTGGACCGTCTTACTTCTATTTGTGCAAAAGCTTTTAAAGCTGTGTATGTATTCTTATACTCTTATACTCTTATACTCTGTTATTCAAATGAAAAGTTAAAGTTATTTAAATTGGAAAAGTTTGAAATCATATTTAGATGTTGTACTTTATTTCAAAAAGAAAAGAAAAATTTTGTTATGTTGTTGTTTACTCGTTTACTTTGGTTAAAAGTTGTAAAAGATAGAATTTTTTTTTTTATCGTAGATGTCGGTCGCTATGTTAAAGTATATATACATATTAAATTCTTTTACCTATTAATATATGGAACTTCTATAACTCTGCCTACATTTTAATCAAAACACTAATATTCTATCAAGATTAGTCTAGGAGTATGAGCATTCAACATTGAAGCATTTGAAAATCGAAACTATGAAGTGAAATGTGAAGTGAAATGTGAAGCAACGAACATGGGACACTCAAATGAAATATGAAATCAAAAGCTGAGTGTACTAAGGTCAAAATGAACAATTAAAATGCAATCTCAAGTTTCAAGTTTGACCATAGTGAGAGTTTAGAGTACCTAGTAGTCACTTCGTAATTTGTCAAATTTCAATACAACTCCAAATTACAAATTGGCAACATCCAATCACCATTCGTAATCAGAACTCTCATCTAGAGCACTGGCCTTCAGGTTATAGGAACCAATACCCAATCACCATCAATAATCAGAATTTCATCTAGAGCACTGGCCTCACCGGGCCGGTAGAAACCCTAGTTTCCCCCTAATCCTGAATCCGATAGTTTTTGAAGGTTTTTCTGAAGTTTTGGGTTTTTGAACGTTTTTGACGTTTTTGCATGAATAATAAAGATGGCGATTTTTGAAAGGGGATTACAAATAAATCTTATAAATAATTCAACTCTGTAAATAACAAACCCTAGCACTAATACTGAAGCCAGTTCATATATTATTCTTCTGAAGACGATTACAAAGATACCCAGATACATGCAAGATGAAAAAGCAATGATTTATTAAAAACCTGATTTCTGTAGCAGCATTAAATGAAGCTGAGAATGGTACGGCTGCAAAAGTCTAAGCCCTCTCTTCTCCTGTCTGGTGATCACGGAAGACTCCAGCTACTCCTGCGTCCATGGTGAAGAAGATTGCTTGCCTGAGAGATAGGCGCTTTGAACAGAAACAAGATCTCATCTTCAGCTGTTGGTACGGCCAGAGTACAGAAAGTACGGCCTGGTAAATGTCAGCAACAAATAAGAATTCGTACGGCCTCTTTAAGTTACTTCAAATTCCTCTGAAAGATGCGCCTAAAAGCAAGAATGACTTCTGAATGCAAAAGGGTCTGGACTCTGCAAACTAAACACTTTTCCCCATGATGGTACGGCCTGCTGAAGAAGTACGGCCTGTCAGAAAATAACTACAAGAAAGTACGGCTGAGTAAATAAGTTTCTTCTCCCTCTTTCTGGTGCTCTGGAGTGGACAAAACTTTCAAGGCGCCTCCAACTGATGAATAAGAATGACCTTGATGAAAACGTTTGGCTCCCTTCTGTGAATATGCCCTTTTTATGATAAGTACGGCCTGTACAAAACAGTACGGCCCTGGTACAACAAATATTTAATTCCCAATAAATGGTACGCCCTTTGATGAATCTCTACAATCTCTGAAATAGGCGCCTGAGATGATTGGAAATACTCTGGATACAAATCACTGAAGAATCTCTGATAATAAGCAATCTCTGAAGCTCTGTAGTTTACTCTGAATGAGAAAACCTCTGCTGGCAATAAATCAGATGTTATTTCACATCCTCTGAATTGCGTCGATGGAGATGGCTCGTTCTCCAACGAATTACGAACTCAAACCCTAAGGTCTTCGTTCTCTGGCAACGCCTGATCAATTTTCAATTCTCAAAAATGTCATAATGGCTCTCTTTTCAATGCAAAACCTTTATTCTTCTCAAAAGGGCGAATTCCTTAATAATAGGGATTATTAAAATATTGACTTTTAATTCTTTAATTATTTTCAATAGTCTCCGTCAAATATTTTAATATTAAAGTAAACGTCAACTGGCCCCTTTTAATGTTGGGCGCACCCACCCCTCAAGGCAGATGACTTAAGTTATAATTTTAAATTATAACTTTATATTATAAACATTAAATAATTAATATTTAATCAATATAATTAAATATTAATATCTTCCTCGTAAATCATCCGATTACCGATCCGTCTGATGCTGACGAACTCAGAAGTGATTCCGGATGCCGCCAAAGCCATACTGCTAAAAATAGCAGTGGTCCCACTCTGCCTGCCAGGAACTGCTAAAAATAGCAATTCTGCAAAAAGGTCTCCGATCGAGCCCAAACGAAAGCCAATTGATCAATACTGCCAATCTGACGCCGAGCCAAACTCCGAAACGACCCTCTAATCACTCTGTCAGCCTACGAGGGTCTCATGATAGGCCAATCTCACGATCACTGATGCTCGCCAAAAACGGGGACATGACAAGCCCCGCTTTAAATTGCTTGACCACCCCATCGCAAACAAAGTCCAATCCTCGGAAGGCTCCGAAAGGAAAACTGTGTAATGTCCCACACATCTCGACTATCTCCGGTAGCATCATCAAACTCAACTGCGCAATCAATGCCTGGATCCCAAACCCAGAGTAAAAATCTGTCGTGTCGGTCCTCCTCAGGCTGCCACTGCGCTCTATGGCCTCCAACTTCACCATGCTGAGAATAGTGAAGTGACCTATTGGGACCCATCCCATACTCGATGCCAAAGCTGTCGCCACCGGGATCCCAATACAATCTGAATCCACATCCATCCGTCATGCAGAGATAAAATCTCCTAGAAGCATCTACTGTCCGGAATCTCTCCCTGTCCTCTGCTAAACCCTCATGGATGTGATAACTGTCCAAGCCATCATGCCAACTAACACCATAGTCGCCTTGAAACCATGTACCTGTGTGAATCTGCGACATAGAAGTACCAAGCCCTGTCAAATACATAACAGCATGACAGATGACTGACTGCGGCCCCTGCAAGTAATACCCCACAAACTGCTGGGTCGAGTACCTGCATCCGCTAATCCCATCTTGTGAAGATGGCAACTCTGCACACCATGATGAATTACTCCCCTCGGCTGCTCCGAAAGAATCACCCTGCGCACAAGTACTGTGCATCGAATACGAACCATGTACAGGTGGATCAAAGGAAAAACTATAAGCACTCCTCACCGTGTACACCTCATTAAACTCCTCTGTGAGTCTGGTTTGGAATTGCGATGCACTGGAACAATCCCAAACACTACGATCATCACCCAACATGGAACTAACGTCAAGAGTACGATCAGCGTCCAACTCAAAGAGTGGGTTATCATAGATTACCCCACCATCAAATTCAAACAATGGATTATTCACAAACTGCACAATCACTCCATCCTGATCTGAATCATCCATCTCTGAATCGCTAGAATAATAAACTGAGTTGTACTCCTGACTCGGCTCAAACAGCTGCTGATCATAGTCAACTGTATCGTATGACAAGATTGATTTGCTTCCAGGAAAGGAAAACAAATCATCATAAGTATCAATCTCCCAACTGGATGAGACTCTGAATATCTGCTGCGAAGATGGACAAGTATCAAGGGTTGTCACACAACTCTCTAGTGTATTAACAACCATGTCACAGGATCTATCAATGATCTGCCCTGCATCACCTATCACGGGACTAGTCTCATGAGAACCTGGTGCAATGCGAGGCTCACTGCAACTCTCATCGAGTGCACTCATCCTATCTGTAACAACTGCTCCTGAGTCCATGCTGGATGTAACCACATCCTCAACATCTCCCTCTTGGCTATGAATCATGGGTGTATACTCCTCACCAACCACTGCCATACAAGACTGAACTATATCCGAAGGTGGTGAAGATTGTGCCAACCTCAACGCCACGGTAAGCCTCTCAATCTGTAACTGCGACTCTCGAAGAGCCAACTGGGTGCTATGTAATGAAACCATAGTCACCTCGAGCTCATGAGTGAGCTCATCGATCCGCTCCTCTTTTCCCTTCCATGCAACATAACAAATGCAATCCCACTCGAGAAGGAAATCTCTGTCTGCAAGTAATCTTAGGTAATTTTGTTTCATTGTTCCAATCGCCTCTCGGAGTGCATGTACCACTGCAAGGGAAAAACCACTATCACTGTGCTCATCTGTCGAAGAAGGACTCCAACTGTAGGTAGTCAACATCCGACGAGCAACGTCAAAATGCTCAAGGGCGGTGGTAATCATAGTGTCGTCTACATGTAGTTGCCCAACCAAATGATGAGGATTCTGAAACTTACGACCCCCATACAAGATTTCCGGTTCACCATATGCACTATGATATGACGCTGATCCGTCATCACTCACCTCATGATCTGCAGCATCGTGTGTGCTCTCAACCATGCACACCTCAACATCTAAGGTACTGCTGCTCTGTACCTCGAAGGATGGCTCAACTGGTACGGTAGAAGTTGCTGGTCTGACAATATCCTCACACGCTTCTACTCCAACAGTGACTGCATGCTCATCCAACGCATGATCCTGGGATTCCATATCAACATATGAATCTTTTAGCTGGTTTTCAATGGTCTGATTCGAAAAATCAGATTCGTCATAACATAAATCCTCAATACCAACTGCATCTGTAGTACCCAACTCTGGAGTCTCTTCACGTGACGACTCAATAGGGTTAGTTTGCACCTCTGAAACAGCTGTTATATCATGCTCACGCAAAGTTTCACCATCGCTGTTATAAAAATCAGAAGTAACCTTCAGGGCAGAAATTTCTTGAGTCACCTCCTGCAAAGACGATGTAGGTAAGCCATTACCCGAAGCTGTGCTAGTGTGCTTATGGATCAAATAAGCACTTCGATCAAATTCATCACACAAATTTCTGCCTACTTCATAAGAGACTGAAGATATCAAATCACTCTCATGAAGAATTGTATAATCATCAGATGTAGATTCTCTATCCTTCCCAGGTGTAAACAACTCACGAGCTGTAGTGAGATATCTCTGTTTTTCAAACTCCGTCTTATGGCCAAGACTCGGGTGCACATCCACGTAACTCATGAAAGGAAGTTTTTCTTTAATCTTCTGAGGTAAGATGCTATACTCCTGGAACATGCTAATCACTACTCCTGTGCTCTGCGGTGTCCTGTCAATGGTAATCCTCCCACTAATCTCAGGTGATTCTAACTGCCCCAAGTGTGCCGGCGAACAAACCCTCATACCGTTCACCTGGTAGATCCTCAACGGGCCCCTGTCTCGTGAAGGTGGGCCTCGTAGGCCTATCCGCTGTCCGTGACACTGACCTAGGAGCTCTCCGCGAACCTGTAACACTTCTGTCATCGTCACGAGGTGGTGACGATCTCCTCGGAGTATCCAGTCTCTGAAGTGCAACTGCCACCTGCTGTAATACACCATTTGACCGCCGTTGACCTGCACTAAGTTCTCTGAGTGCATGCAAGACCTCCGCACGGTTCTGACCTCTGTTATTGTAAGGAGTCTCTGTTCTAAGATCAACTGTTCTATCAGCCCTGTAATACCTGTCAGTTCTGTCAGCCATGTTTCTCGGCTGCCAGATCGAACCCTGTTTCGCCTGAGTGTATAACACCTGATAAGACTCAAACTGTTTCGGCTGCAGAAGATGGCTAAACCCTCAGGATGGCAGGATTTAGCTCTGATACCACTGTAGAAACTCTAGTTTCCCCCTAATCCTGAATCTGACTGATTTTGAAGGTTTTTCTGAAGTTTTGGGTTTTCCAACGTTTTTGACGTTTTTGCATGAATAATAAAGATGGCGATTTTTGAAAGGGGATTACAAATAAATCTTATAAAATAATTCAACTCTGTAAATAACAAACCCTAGCACTAATACTGAAGCCAGTTCATATATTATTCTTCTGAAGACGATTACAAAGATACCCAGATACATGCAAGATGAAAAAGCAATGATTTATTAAAAACCTGATTTCTGTAGCAGCATTAAATGAAGCTGAGAATGGTACGGCTGCAAAAGTCTAAGCCCTCTCTTCTCCTGTCTGGTGATCACGGAAGACTCCAGCTACTCCTGCGTCCATGGTGAAGAAGATTGCTTGCCTGAGAGATAGGCGCTTTGAACAGAAACAAGATCTCATCTTCAGCTGTTGGTACGGCCAGAGTACAGAAAGTACGGCCTGGTAAATGTCAGCAACAAATAAGAATTCGTACGGCCTCTTTAAGTTACTTCAAATTCCTCTAAAAGATGCGCTTAAAAGCAAGAATGACTTCTGAATGCAAAAGGGTCTGGACTCTGCAAACTAAACACTTTTCCCCATGATGGTACGGCCTGCTGAAGAAGTACGGCCTGTCAGAAAATAACTACAAGAAAGTACGGCTAAGTAAATAAGTTTCTTCTCCCTCTTTCCGGTGCTCTGGAGTGGACACAACTTTCAAGGCGCCTCCAACTGATGAATAAGAATGACCTTGATGAAAACGTTTGGCTCCCTTCTGTGAATATGCCCTTTTATGATAAGTACGGCCTGTACAAAACAGTACGGCCCTGGTACAACAAATATTTAATTCCCAATAAATGGTACGCCCTTTGATGAATCTCTACAATCTCTGAAATAGGCGCCTGAGATGATTGGAAATACTCTGGATACAAATCACTGAAGAATCTTTGATAATAAGCAATCTCTGAAGCTCTGTAGTTTACTCTGAATGAGAATACCTCTGCTGGCAATAAATTAGATGTTA
>VDFB02374093.1:0-13440 GCA_007258455.2 Sequoia sempervirens | reverse complement strand
GGCAAGATTTCAGCGTCAGGGTTCTTCCTTAGGATGGTGGTGGGTGACTGTCCATATTTTTTCTTTGTTTAAGTTTCATTTTGTTTATAGTTCAAAGAGGATAGTGGCATAAGTATTATTTTTGTGTGTTTTTGTTTGTTATTTTTTTTGAAATGTGTTGCTTTATTGAGGGGTGACAGCCCGAGGGAGCTCGTGACCCCAAAGGGGGTCGCGAATCCCTCAAGGGGCCATGCCTTCCATGGTGTAGAGGGGGAGGGATACACCTCACCATCCCTCAACCATTATGGTTGGGGGTTGGGAGAGGCTATGCCCTCCTCCCCCTTATTTTTTTTAAATTACATTTTTAAATTTTATTTTATCTATTATTTTCAAACAATTACTACATCTATTTTTTTTAGTATAGAGATAAATTATTGTTAGGTTTAGTTATAAGTTAAGGCTTGCTACTATATTCATAATAATGGGAAAATTAATTTAAAACTTATAGTTATATTTGGCATGCAAACAATAGTCTCAATCTTGAGTTTATTTATGAGATTAATCAAAGCTCATATGAGTTATTAAATAACTACCATATTCTAATTGATATTTTACTTTCAATGCAACCATGAATTATATTTACCTAAATTTTTATATATGATAAGAAATTTAAATCACATAATGAATGTGCAACAATGAATGAATACAAGAAAATAAATGTTAAAATCTATGTATTTCTACATTTTTAGAATCAATCTTGTATTTGAGTAAAAGTTAAATTTCTTATTCCTTTCTTTGCATGTTGAATACACATTCATTTTCTAGAAAAAAAAATAAAATTATTACAAGAATTCAAACAAAGTCCAAATTCCATTTTCATAGCTAATCACAACAAACACAGTCTTAAAAAACCATGTTTTAATATTAAATTTTATTTCATCATTACTTCACAAAAGAAAGGTTATATATCAGATATATAATCTCCCCCTAAATTATTTTCACTTACATGTTTATAAATATAACCACAAACTTTTACAATACCCTCAATAGGGCAACTCACATAAAAATGGCATCTAAAATATTGTTCACAAGAATATAGTTACTCCCACCTTGCAAATTTCCTTAGAACTACAAACGTATGCAAGATACATATTTTCTTCCAAGGCCAATAGGGTGCTCACCATCCGACCTTTGACTGGAAAATCAATCTCAGGTCGGTCCCAAAGGACATGATGGAAGGGTCACTACGCCTGGGGCAGCCTAGGGTGACCTGGGGGTCCTCATCCTACCCCAAGCTCAGAGGCCATCAGACGAACTAGGTCACATTCAATCAGAATTCATGCAACACCATTGAAAACACATACATATACAAATGACACCCAACCTGGAGATCTCACTCAAATTGAATCTACTCAAGATTCATAAGGGGGAGACTAGGTGACATTTATACCCAATGGGGAAAATAATATAGATCATAACCAATATCAAACTTCTCTCAACTTATCATATTTCATATTTCATCCAAACTCCACATCCCATGCACCAATACTTTCAAAATAGAATAGGTACTCATACCCAAACTCCATACTTCCAAAATAAAATGGGTACTCGTACCCAAACTCCACCCTCTCAAAGGTTGGAGGTTTCCCTATTGGAGGTTCATCCTTTGTCAACCCCACACATGGGAGGTTCTCAAGAACAGAGAGCAATCCCTATAACAATCCATCACAATTAAAAAGACAACACAACAAGTACAAGAATTTCTTCAAACAATTACCCACAATAATTTCAACATTTAACAAAATCATACAAAAGCACACATAAGAGATTGAATCCTACCTCTCATGCTTTCCAAGGAAGAATTTTGTAGAAGAGCTGCAAGCTTTTTCCAAAAATTCTTTTCACAAAAACTTCTTCAAACAAGAACCGAAAATTCCAACTTAAAAAGAACCCCAAAACAAACAAAAAGGAAGATATACATAGAATCCAATTCCCATCCTCACGAATGGAGTAGTGAAACTTGTCACCTCCTCATACACACACACACCCCCTCTAAATTCTCTTAAGTGGAAGACCACATAAAAGAGGAGTCTATTCCAATTCTTAAAAAAAAGACTCAACATCACTAAAGAAAGAAGAGTTCAAATAAGATCTATTTTCAAACATCTCCTTGTATCGAGGAACTTGGAGAAAAATGGGGAATGAGTCCATGCACACCCCATAATAACTCCAAATTCGTCACCCTTAAAAATAAGCACTTTAAAGAGGTCATAACTTGAGTTTATCAAAGATATGAGTTTTATTAAATACCTAACCCTTGGGTTAACACCCTAGGGGTTTAAAAATGATATAATTACATAAAATAAACCTTTTTCCACTCCTTTTTTATTTAAATAAATTAAAATCCTAAACTACCCTCAAATATAAAATTTATAAATTAAAATAAAACTTAAAAAACTTTAAAACTTTATAATAAAATACATTCATGTCTCAAGACACTTCACATAAATCACATTACATTTAGACTGTAGTCCCTTCAAATGGACTATAGTCGGTATTCCCAAGGTTGTCACATTGGGTTCCTTGAAGACCTCCAATTCCATTGGTCATGAAATTTATACCTACACACTTGATTTCACACATTAATATATCCAATGAAATTATATAGCCGAAGCAACTTAAATAAAACATATATATTCACATTATATAATTTACATCAAACATTATAAATCACACCACAATATTAATTCACGACTATCACAGTTTCATAGATTCATAATCATTACATTCACCTAAGAGCATTTATTCAATTTTTATAAAGTATACAATTATTCTAATTTCATAATTTCATTTAAAACTCGATAATTTTACTCATCCCAATATTGCAATTAACATCTATCTCGTAATTATCATTTCATCGTTATAGCATAAATTATTCATCATTTCTACTCATGCATTAATAATTATCAATAATATCAAAAATAATGTCTAATCTCTAACTCATGTCATAATGTAAATAACATCATAAAGTATCAGTCTGAAAGATGGCAACATAACATAACATCTAATAATCAATACGAGAATCAAATTGTGTCTATCTAAAAGGAAATTAGTAGCATAATATCCAAATCAACGAGTGGGCCTCACATCCTCCCCCTCTAGGAATGAGCTTCCTTTTGGAAGTCATCAAAGAGGTGAGGGTTTAGTGCCCTCAATTGGGAGGTATCCTCCCATGTCGTTGTAATCTCATCATATTGATCCCAATAGACTCTGACTTGGTCCAACTCTTGCTCTCAAAGGGTCTGTGTCTAATGAGCCAAACTATGAATGGGTTCCAATGTTAGATGCTCACCCGAATCCACTTGGGGCCTCAATAACTATGGCTTGATGCTCATCTTGGCAGTTCTCAATTGCTGCAAATACTCAATGAAAATTTCTTGCATCACCTATCGTCTTCTCAGAACTTGTTGTGCATTGTCCTCCAACTACAAAACCCTAGGGACACTCTCTAGCTAAATGCCTAACTTCACCACACACAAAGCAAAGACCTCTCGCCTGCACCTATTGTAACGTGCCCATTGTTCTACCCATTGTTTTTACTATGTTTTACTCACAAGTTAAAGTTTAAGCTACTAACGTTATGAGCCATAAATTTTTTCCTTTCCACATATATAAATAGATGCATATTTGAAACATATCTATTCCAAAATTTCCATTTAATAACATATAATTATGTCAATAATTCAAGCAATGATTTCACATCACATAATCTCATGATAATACTTCTCATTTATAAATCCATAATAAGAGTAGAGATACATGTTTACATACATAGCTTCTACGATCTTAATGATAAAGATACATAAACATAGTACAATGATCCAAATGTCCCCAATGGTGCTGCATACATCCTAGATGTACCCATCACTTGGTGTATACATTCTATGTGTCCCCAAATTGGTGCTACATCCTCAAATCTTGGTCACCAACTGTATGAGGGAGAGCATCACTCAAACGCTTTTTTGCCAACCATGGACTTACTACGGTCCCCCGCACATCTAAAAAACTTGGTAAGACATGGCCCTACCCTTAGACGAAGAGATTGGTTTGATAACCCCATAATCATGACCTTCTTGAGCATAGTGTTGTGTCTTACAAATATAGAGCTACCATACCTTGGTTTCCTTGCCTAGTTTGTATACATGAACTACAATAAACTGAACTTTGGCCAAAGAATTGAACACCCTGTACTTCGATTGAGAGTCATCTGTCCACCCACTTCAAAAGCTTTATTTGGTATTGACCATGTAAATAACACACATTTACCATAAGGTGATAACATACTTAAATATTCAACAAGGTAATTCCCTTAACCATGGATTACCCTAACCCCAGGAATACCTAATTTTATAATAAACCTGTTGTCACCTAGAAATTGCACCCTATGCAAAGTTGTAAAAAACTGAGCTTTCTAGAGAAACATGGGATCATTTCAAGGCTGTGGGTCACCTAAGATTGAAATGAACCTCTGGAGAAGGCCAGCTTCCTTTGGTGTCACCTAGCTACTAATCTTTGTGAGGTAAAGGAAGAAGGAATACATAAATTGGAAACTACTCTTATGGTGATACACCAAATTTGATAAGAAATCATGAAATGAAAACAAGATGAACATACACTAGAAAACTTAATGGTTAAATTTTTACTTACTCAACATAACCACTTTAGACTTATGCATCATTCTTAAAAGGTTTGATCTACATACATATCTTAAGAAGGAAAGACAAATTTCACAACTTTAAGGTATGAATGCAGATTTAAAAGAACACAGTTGAAAACTTGCATAATCTAAAATACAGAATTGAGAGTAATACAAACATTAACCCTGGCTTCCGAGGTATACTCTGTGTTTTATTCCAGATTTGAGTTGAGTTACAAAACATACATCAGCTGAGAAAGGATTGTTAAAAAATCACTGACTCCCGAGGATGCATAATTAGAACTATTTACAAAGAGGAAAAAATTCCCAATATATCAAAAATATCAGCCCCTAGGGCTTACAAAATATCAGACCACAAAGATCTATCCATAGATCTTTTTGATGAAATTAATGCTACATCCTCGTGTCCATGTTAGTATGGAGTTTCTCTCAGGAGAAGCCTTTAGATATTTTGCAGCTACCGCATTCACTTCTGGTCCTCGTGTCTCTCTCAAATTCCTTCGTCGAGCTGCTTGGAATGCTTCAGAGGCATTATCATTAATGCCAATCTCTCAGATCAGATGCACGTTGCTTTTGCTTTGCTGATCCTTTTCACCGGGGAGACCAGTCAAAGGGTCAAAGATCGCCTTATCAACATCGCATCTCAGTGAGACATTAGAAATGTCTCGCCGATGCGATTACACCATTCTGCAGCTTTCAACATAACGCATGATGATCGGGAAGATCTCATAGCTAGCCCCAAGAGCCATATCTATGTTAGAGAATGGCATCGATGAGACAACCATTTTCGGCCAGACATGATGGAGAGTTCTTCTCATCTTCTATCGATGAGAGTATATTGATGTCACTCCGAATGCACTCCACTCTACCGAGCTCTACATGTCTTTCGGTGAGACAGCGACAAGTCGGGAAGACTTCATGGCGAGCTCCATTAGTCATACTGATACCTGCTTCCATTGCTGAGACCACACCATCTCGACAAGACGTTACTCCGATGGCTCGAAGTTACACCGATGTCATATATGTTGGGGAGACCTTCTGCATTAAGCGAGACCCTATGGCGAAGCCCAACCACCTCCCCAAGCTCATCCGTGGTCTGGTGGGAGGTGGGGCCCTCGGTGGACCGTCTGAGACCTGGGGCAGACCATGCTGTGGGACATCCTGTGCAGTGTCAGTCTGGGGCCTGGGATCGTCAGGGGCAGTCAGTGGCTATCAGGATGACCATCCTACGCCGGGAGCACTCCGTTTCGGTGTAACTTCGCTTGATCGGCCATACCCTATGCCAAAGACACAACTCTTGCCGAAGTTTTTGCTCGATCCACGCCAGTCGGTGGGACATGAAGAATTCGCCGAGACTTCTTGCCGAAGAAAAGTCTCTTGCCGATATGTGTATCCCCCTTGCCGCCGGTCGGTGAGACATAAAGATTTCGGTAAGACCTTTCTCTGAAGGAGATCTTCATGACGATGGGGAAACTCTTAGTCGCCGGGACAATGATTAATGTCTTGCCGATAGGGACCTGCATGCGAATTCCAATTGTTGTGACATCTTTGAGGTCTTGCCGATGGGAAATACAGACGTATTGAAAGAATGCATTATGCCAAACTGGCTGAGTGATTCTTTTCGAATGAGATCTTTGTGAAATGGCACCAGATGCATAATCTATCCTGCCTGGTTGAGCCCATAGGTGAAAATTGGGCAACATTTCTGGCGACCTTTGTTGGATGTTTTCCTGCTAAACATGAAGACCAGTAGCCTAGACTTGTCCATTGGGCATGGAGTCGTTAGGAAAACCTCAGAAACAGACCCGGGGCAATTTTGTGCATGGCTGCAACTTGCTTGAGGCTCACAGAACACAACAAGTTGCCAAGAACAACAAAAATGAGAAGTTGAAAAGAAGCTATTTACTGTGCTAAAGCAACACTTATTGAAGACATAAAACCTAGCCTAATATGTACAATAAAAAGTTCATCAAACTTGGAAACAGGGCTTGAGGTGTATCCCATTAAATGGGATGGGAAGCACTTCACCTTTTGTTGTGGCTAGTTGGTAGGCATTGTGTTCCTTACAACCTTTGATAATAAATGGACCTGTCCACATGTTGTTAAACTTGGTGTGATGGCCTGGCCTGCTTTTCAAAACATCCCATTTGAGAACAATATCACCTTCTTTGAAGACTTTAGCTGTAGCTTTCTTGTCAAAAGTTCTCTTAGTTTGGAGCTGATGATACTCCAAAGTTTTCATTGCTTTGTCTCTTGATTCTTTGAGCTCCATGAGCTCTGCATATCTCATGGACATTGGGTCCTGTTCCTCAAACATCTCCAACTGGTGAACAATGTCCAGAGCTGGAAGCTCCACAGACAGAGGTAACCTAGCCTCTTTGCCATAAACTAACATGTTGCCATAAACTAACATGTATGGTGAATTACCAATGGACCTCTTAGGAGTCACTCTGTCTGCCCAAAGTGCATACTTTAATTTGATGTGCCAGGTCCTTTGATTATCCTCCATTGTTCTTTTAATAATCTTGATGAGATTTTTGTTTGTGCTTTCAGCTAAACCATTACCCTGAGGGTAATAATTTGAGGATGTATTCAAATGAATGCCATGTTTAACAGCCCAATCAACTACTCTTAAACCCACAAATGCAAGAGCATTATAAGATATGATATAGTCAGGAACTCCAAATCTGGTGACTATATCCTCATAAAAACTCAAAACTGAAGACTCTTTTGATTCTTTCAAAGCCACTGCTTCTGTCCACCGTGTGAAATAGTCTGTAGCAGTAAGCACCCACTTATGACTAGTACTAGATGGTGGATTAATTGGTCCAATAAAGTCAATGCCCCATCTCATGAAGGGATGCTCTACTTGAATTGGATGTAGAGGCATAGCAGTCAGCTTTTCTTTTCTTGAAAATAGAGCACATTTGACACACTTTCTTGACCATGCATAAGCATCTTTAAACAAGCTGGGCCAGTATAACCAAATCTCATTATTTTCCATGCAGTAGTTCTTGGAGCAAAGTGACCTCCTGCAGCTCCATCATGAAACTCATAAAGTACCTTTTCAATCTAATTACTGTGAATACATCTTAACAAAACACCATTTAAATCCTTTTTAAAAAGAACATTATTTACCAGCACATATGGTATGGACTGCAGTCTGAATTATCTTCTTTTAGCTCTGTTCAAACCTAATGGACTCTCACCAGTTTGTAAAAAATGGATCATGTCTTGAACCCAGTTAATTGTTATCATAGGCACACCCTCTTGAGCATCCTGAGACTCATTTGTATTAGCAAAAATGACATCCTTTTCTAATTCATTTTGACTGATTGACCCTATAGCGAGCTGTTCACAGAGACCTTTACCTCTAATCAGTTTGGTAATCTTGATATCCACGTCATATTCCATGACCTTAGTGATCCACCCTGCCCTTTTTTCATTCAGATCTTTACTCAACAAAAATTCCTTGACACTTGAGTGTGCAACCAGAATATGAATTTTATTGTTTGACACTAGAGGCTTAAACTTCTTTAGGCTTCTGATCACGGCGAGAACATGATTCTCAACAAAAGTATACCTCTCTTCATAATCAGCAAGTACTTGACTAAAGAAATCTATGGGATGTTCTAAGTTATTACTATTTTTTTGTACCAGCATAGCAGAGATTGAACCAACACTGCCAAAAGCATACAAAAAGAAGTCTTTAGAGAAATTTGGATTTACCAGTGTTGGAGCTGATGCTAAAGCTTCCTTGATTTCTTCGAAACTGCATTTTACTTCTCCAGTCCAACTGAAAACTGCCTTCTTTTTAAGCATGGCAGTCAAAGGCTGTAACAGGTTTGTGACATCAGGGATGAACCTTCTCAAGAAGTTGATCTGGCCCAAAAAGCTCTGCAGACCCTTCTTGTGATGGGGTAATGGCAACTCAAGTATGGCTTTGACTCTTTCAGGGTCAATAGTAATTTCTCGCCTTGAAACTATGTGTCCTAATAATTTCCCTTCATGAACAACAAAGATACTCTTTTTCGGATTGAGAGAAATACCAAACTCTTTGTATTTTTCAAAAACTTGCTTAAGGTGTGACAAATGTTCATCAACGTTCTTAGAATAAACTGTAATGTCATATAAATAAATCAGCATAATCTTATTAATCAAACTTTGAAACGCCATATCCATGGCCCTCTGAAACGTGGCACCAGCATTAGAAAAACCAAAAGGCATCATTTTGTATGCCATGGTGCCCCACTTAGTTGTAAAAGAAGTTTTGAAATGATCCTCCTCTTTGACCATCACTTGATTATAGCCCGAAAAACCATCTAATAAGGAAAATATTTCAGAACCAACAACTACTTGTAAGATTTGTTCCATGGAGGGCAACGGGTAGTGATCTTTCAAAGATGCTCAGTTAAGATCTCTAAAGTCTACACAAAGTCTTATTTCACCATTTTTCTTCCTAACCAGCACAAGGTTAGAAACCCATGAAGTGTGTTTAATAGGAAAGATGATACCCCCCTCAACTAGTTTGGTCAGCTCTTTAATCATTAAGGGCTCAAGCTTAGGATTCAAGGGCCTTTGTTTCTGCCTTACTGGCTTAGCATTAGGTTCTAACTCAATTGTGTGCTGAGCAACATGGGGATCAAACCCCTTCAAATATGAGTATTCCCAAGCAAACACATCATAAAATTCTTGGCATAAGGCAACAAAAGATTGTCTATCTTCATGTGAACAAATTTTGCCTATCTTAAGGAGTTTACCTTTGAAAATCTCCAGTTCTTCATAATGTTCTTCTTTGATTTACAAGCCAGCTTTACCCTTTTTAAGCTGATCGTCAAAACTGAAAATTGACTCTAAGGTAACAAGACCTTTGGGTAACTTATTTGTCCTCAGCTGTATGGCTTGATCATCATACTGTTGCTTAAGTTTTGCTTGATTCACCATGGAGAAATGATCTTCTTCGAGCAAAAAAGAAAGAATCTGTTCATCACTGTCAAAAACCTACCAGTGAACGTTGTTATCAGGAATTGATGGCCTGACTACAACTTTCACATACTGCTGTACTTTCTCTTTTCTAATGTCACCTGGAATATCAAACTGTGCTCTAATGGCTGCAAGCCTATCAACATGTTTGTTCTGGTTCCTTGGAATAGATACTAAGTTAAAGGCATCAAATTCCTCAATCATATTCCACACTCTGTTCCTATAAGAATTTAGTGTGTCATTTTTAGCAACATTCAAGCCTCTTATTTGATTGACAATTAACTCACTGTACCCATAAAATTTCAAGCGGGTTATTCCTCTCTTCCTTGCCCACTCAAGACCTTGAACAAGGCCCTCATACTCAGCAGTGTTATTAGAGCACGCAAAAGCAAAAAAAAAAGTAGAATAATACTTATTGCCCTACGGAGATACAAGCATTGCACCTCCACCTACTCCATTCTTGCTTCTAGAACCATCAAAGAACATCTCCCAAAGTCCACTTTGCTGTTGCAACAACTGATCTGAATCCTTTTCAAGGTTTGGAATCTCTGCATCAGGCTCAAGCATGACATAGTTACCCATGCCAGCATCTTGAATAAGGTCTTCAGGACTGTCCAACATGTTTTCAACTGCCCATTCGTGCAACAACACATCAGGAATAGCTTCAACTTGAAGTTCTTGAGCAGCAACCAACTCATTGTCAGTAAACTGACACAATTTGTGTCTGCAGCAATAGGAACAACATTGATGGGACTTGGATTATACGGCTCAATATGATCTTTAGCCAACCTTTTAGATTTAATGGTAACCTTAGTTCCATATCTTGTTCTAAATAGCATATGTGACCAATCAGCTGACACATAACCACCTATCTTGGTTGTAAAGTCTCTTGAGAGGCACACATAAAAGAAAGGTGGGAGATCTATGACACATATGTCTTGAGGAACTAAAAAATTGGGACAAGCATGAAGGGTAATACTCAAATCTTTAATGATGCCCAATGTATTAACAAAGGTACCGTCCAATTGGATTACTCTTTTCTCTAAAGGCTAATACTTTAATCCAAGCTTGTCAGCAATCTGCTTTGGCATTACAGAGCTACTAGCTCCACTGTCTACCATACAGTTATGAACTAATTTATCACCTATGATTACTGACACATAAAAAAGAGGTGGTTTAACTCCCTTTCCTGTCTCTTTGCTGGGTTGCTTATCATTTCCTTGAGTATTATTTGTTAACACAACTCTAACTTGACCTATTGGAGACTCAGATTCATTAGACATTTTCAAACTTGACAAGGTTGACTGTAACATATCCTTTTGACCTGGGATAGCTAATGAGTCCCACATAGACATTGCAACATTCATTTTTTTCATGCTATCAAGAATATTATAGGGTACAGTTGGGTTTACTTTATAATGTACCTTTATGCCAGTGTGATCAGCTTGCAAGTGTGGCTGCTCTTTGACCGGGAGTTGCTGATTTTTTTTCCAAAGAGGAGTCACTTGAGATGTAGATGATTCTGTGGTTGCTGCCTTTCCTTTGTCAACTGCTTGATCAAGCTCGAAAGCTCTTTTCTTTGCCCTAGTGTTAGCCGCAACTGGAGAATTATCTACATTCAATCCAAAAAATTCCTCACCTTGCCAGTTAAGTAGGGTAGAATCATTGATAAGCTGATCTTGATGTTGTGGAGACGCATCATTGAATGTATTCTGCTGCGAACTTGAGGAATTTTGTACCATAAGTGCCTAATTGATGAGTCCATTTGAGCAAGTGGCTTGATTGTGAGGCTGGTTACAAGGGTAGAACCACTCATAATATGCTACTAATTTGTTTTGAATAGGAACCAGGTCCTTGACTGCACTAACAGGTGCTGGAGCATAAGCCTGAAAAGGTCTTGTGTTCACATTCTGCTTTGAGCCCTGGTAGTTGCCTTGATAAGCTTGTCTATTACCTTGATATGCTTGTTGCTGACCTAAATTCTACTACTGATAAGGCCTGCTATATGATTGTTGCTTTTCCAAGCTCACAATTTTATTTCCAAAAGTCTGTAATAGACTTTTGATTTCCTGCAACTCATTTGAAGAACTTGGAGCAACACATTCTTGTGTTTCAATAGTTGGAACAAGTGGTAAAGGTACAAAAGGTGGTATCTGCAAAGGGATATTTGCATGAATCTCTGGAAATATAGGAATTGGTGGCCTAGGAGCAAGTTTACCAGCCTGTATTAGGCTATTTTCAGCTCTAATTGCTATTTCAAAAGCATCCGGTAGAGACACTCCATTGATTGTATCATAATGAATATCATTGTTAAGAGCCCTTAAGAAATACAAAATGTGTATCTGAGGTGGTCTCATCATTGTAGGGATTCTATCCTAGGTTCTTTGAAATCTAAAGTTGAAATCATTCATCTGCTCTTGTGAAGCCCTCTTAATTGTAGTTAATTGTTCCAATAAAGACAAGCATCGTGACCTGGCTCCAAATTGTTTATGCAACTTTGGTTCCCACCAATCCCCAAGCTGCAAATTTTGAGCTCGGACCGTAGGCTCCTTAAGGCACTTAATAAAAATTAACTCCCTTCCTTTTAGTGAAGCAACTAATAATCTCACAACAACATCCTCTTGGGTTATGTGATGGACTCCAAATAATGAAGCCACATCTCGCATGTGTTCAATCGAGGTAGTTTGATCTTCCCTCGCGGAAGTTGGTGACTCTTCTAAGGTCAGCTATTAGAATGTAAGCTCATTGTGCTGTGCCAAATTTAAGGGACTCCCTCCATTGAAAGCAACAAATGGTTGATTCCTTGGAGCATCCATTGGAGGTGGCTGAGGCGGATTTATTGGCACTCTAGATGAAACGAAAGACGGGACAATAATATGGAATCTCACGGATGGAGTAGACTTGGCTCTTCTAGTATAAGCAAATGTTGTTCTTGGCCTTTCTGTTGCTCTGCCTTGTCTTCTTGGTGGTGACAACTGCAAATACTCGAAAGGAACTAAGCTGCTCCTTGTCTAAACTCTTCTCATAAACTATAGAAGGCGCTGATTTTGAAGTTCTTTCTCTCTACGAAGTCACCAAGTATGCACAAATGACTTTTGTAAAGTTTGGAACTCGCTGGTTGCATACTAAACCAACAGCATAATGTGGAACTAGTCCCACCAGGCGTGCCAGAAATTGTTGTCACCTAGAAATTGCACCCTATGCAAAGTTATGAAAACTGAGCTTTCTAGAGAAACATGGGATCATTTCAAGGTTGTGGGTCACCTGAAGTTGAAATGAACCTTCGGAGAAGGCTGGCTTCCTTTGTGTTATCACCTAAACTACTAATCTTTATGAGGTAAATGGAGAAGGAATACATGAAAATTAAAACTTAAACCTACGGTGATACACCAAATTGACAGAAATCATGGAATGAGAACAAGATGAACATACACTGGAAAGCTAATAGTTACTATTTCACTTACTCAACATAACCCCTTTAGACTTATGCATAATTCTTAAAAGGCTTGATTTACAAACATATCTTAAGAAGGAAAGATGAATTTCACAGCTTTAAGGTATGAATACAGATTTGGAAAAACACAGTTGAGAACTTGCAAAATCTAAATTACAGAAATGAGAGTAATACAAACATTGACAGTAGCTTCCAAGGTAAACTTTGTGTTGTATTCCAAATTCTAGTTGAGTTACAAAGCATACATCAGCTGAGAAAGGATTGTTAAAAATCACTGACTCCCGAGGATGCATAATCAGAACTCCTT
>VDFB02374092.1:0-23351 GCA_007258455.2 Sequoia sempervirens | reverse complement strand
ATATTCACTTATACTAATTATAATACCAAATTATCTTTTTTCTAGATTTTAAGAAAAAATAACGCTACTATTCACATTTATTAATTAAAGATTATTAGAACTTGTTTGATACATTAATTTCTAATATCTAATTCAACATATAAGAGTACAAAAGAATATTCAAATAGTCATGAACTCTTAGAACTTCAATATTAGGTATAAGAGTTATGCATTGATGAGTAACACAAATAAATAAAGAAATTCAAATATTAATTCTTTTAGTTTGCTATCAAATATTAGTAACATGTACTATTTGTTATAATAATTTTAAATGAAATGCACTATGAAATAAATTTAAAAGTTTTAACTTTAGAAAAGATTGCTCTTGTTGGTCTTCATCTCCAATGGTGGATGGCACCACATTTGTTCCTCCCTCAGACATCTCCACTGCATCTATAGTATGCACTAGTGCCTCATCTCCTCCAAGTGACACATCATGCAACTCATACTCAGATGTGTCTAGGGGAGGCTCATTCGTATCTCTTGTAGGACCTAGGCATATATGGTTGCATGTACTACATTGATGAGGCACACAAATATGTTAGATGATAATGTTGCACCGACATCAATTGAAGCACGAGGAGTCTCACTATCAAGTAGCTAAGAAAAATATGATGATTATGTAATCATATGGCTAGTCAAAGAGTGTATGGCCAAGAGAATATGATGGGTCACATTGGCAACAAGGTCTGGATGGGGTGCTAGAGGTGGGGGAGGAAGACAAGGAGGGGGAACATAGGGACCTTGCATGATACACATTGTCCCAAGTCTATCTTGGGGCATTCCCATAGGTCCACTCCCTAAAAATGCCTGAAATCAAAATAGTTGACATGTCTTAATTTTTTTTTTGCATATAATTTACGAAGAAAATAAAGAGGCACATCGAGATTGTTGTTGGGTGGTTTATCAAACACCATCCACCAACAATCCCAAAAGTTTACAGTTATGCCTTGATGGGTGCACCATTTTATGGAAAATTTTGGTTTGTGTAAACCAACATGTAGTCTTGTTTTTGGGTTCACAAAATGTTGGGCTAAATTTGCTTTAGATATTTCTAATTTTTTAATTTTATCATACCCCAAAGCATTTGTATATTTCAACCTCTTCGCATCTCTCCAATGTTGAAATGAAGAATGATTCCTAGTGATGTCCCTAACATGACTGATTATGGCCTCTATATTAGGTGTGACTGATCACAAATGCTGGTGGTTATGGTATCTCTTAGCAATGTTTCTCAATTCAGTAATATTTATTTCAATTAGATCTTGAATTGAGGGAGGGTTTGGTGGAGGAAGGTTTTCTAAATGAACTTGTTCGATTTAAACCCTATTAAAAATTACATTTTTAAAAATTAACATAATTTCCAACTAATTCCTAAAATCTCTACCAAAAACATAATATATTTGTTAAAAAAAATAAAAAATAAACTAAATAATCCAAATTAAATACATTTTAACATGTACCACAAGCTTGTTTGCTGATAAAATTTGACAGGTTGCAATTAAGATTTGGTTTGGAGGGAGAAAAATGAATATTTGTTATACCGGATATCCATTTTCAGTCCTCTACCCACACATATCCACTATAAAATGAGTTAAACATTGCCCTTTTTTTTAACTTATACTTGTAAAGAATAGATATCCATTTTTGAGAGCTTTGTTAAGCTCTTCGAAATAGATATCCGTTTCGGAGCTCACACTTAAATATATATTTTTTAAATTTCATATATGATATGAATTAATATTAATATAATATATATATAATATATATATAATATAATATAATATATATAATATAATATAATATAATATATATAATAATATATTATAGTATAATATATATAATATTAATTTATATAATATATAATATAATATTAATATATTAATATATAACATATGATATTTTTTTTTGATATGTAATACGCAGCCAAAGCTGCATTATATTAATAAAAGCAAAATTTTACATCGTTTTAGCCCTCAGATAGGCAAGGCACAAAGCGCAACATTACATACATTTGACCATCCACCAACATATAGAGAGACCTCAATTACATTCATGATTTACCATCCGCCATAAAAAATAGAGAGACAAAATTCCATCCCCGCGTCTTCAATTGTCCTCGTAGAAGCTCCCTGTTCCAACCAACTCAGCAAATGCATGTCACCATTTGATCCCACCTACCTTTATCACACCCAACCTGCGACAGAGAAAGTTGTAACCATGAGTGGCTCAACTTCGGTGCTGCTGAAGCTCATTGTCATTCATCCCCAGTATAAATGGCTACCACTCAACTTCCACTCCTTGTTGGAACATGCACACCATATCATCCAGCCATAGTATATATCCCCACTCCTGGAAGAGCCACCGCCACTGCGTCTAAATCATCAACCAGGATTGATCCCTTAAACACAAAGCGAAACAACAAAAAGCATCTTTCCTTTGGCACTTTCATATATCCAGTAAGGAGGAAAGGAAGTAGGATGATATATCAGAATTAGCTCTGGTGCGTTTGCGCAAGAAACAATAGTTTCTCCCCAACACCATCCTCACCGCTTCGAGGTAGAGAATGTCCTGGTTTAGACATATCTTCTTCAGACACATGTCTGAAAGATACCCTAAGAAATCCGCCTCCTTATTTGAGGTTTTCAGTTTAATTGGCGTGTCCATGTTTAGATGTCAATTTCCAACCACAGTGTCGAATAAATAAGACTCCTCTCCATTCCTGCATTAATGGTCGGCTGTGTGAGGTAGCTCCTCTGGGTACTGATGTGTGTGGAGAAACCATGTCCATCCACCATTTAATTTGCACAAAGCTCAGTACAAGACCAACAATGATCGCGTACACTCTATGCGCTCATTGTGATTGATTACCAATGCTAAGAGTACCTTGTCTAGATCACCCTTCTGAATTTAGCTTGCTTAAAGCCTTTCCAAAAATAGCCGAGCCATCCCATCCAATGGTCTGTCATTTCAAATTTATTACTATACCTCGGGTGTCCTTCTGGTGGCGAAGCTCCCACATTCTTAATCTCTTCCAAAAATGGCTGAGGCCTCCACTCCCGTGTTTTCCAATGTATCTGCCTCACCATTCCCTTCCTTGTATATGTGGTTCACTGTTGTGCACTTGAATGACTGCATTAGATCTAATGCTTTGTCTAGTAGAGCTCGGAGCTTCCAATTTACAATTGTTCCTCTCCTTAAAGCATTGACTACCAGCATTGAGTCTCCCTCGACAGCAATTTTGTTTAGGCCTAGGTTTCTGCACAAATTCATCTCATGGATTACTGCTCGTAATTCTGCCTCATTATTTGTTCCCACTGGAAGACGTTTAGTCGAAGATAGGACTGTTTTCCCTTGGGGGTCCCGAATTATACATCCAACTCATGATGCTCCCGGGTTGCCCCTAGAAGCCCCGCCAAATTTTAATTTATGCCAACCTTCTGGAGGGGAAAACCAAGCGGTAGAGGCCTAGGTTTGCTGAGAGCCTTCACCACCGCAACCAACCCATGCTGAAATTCCTAGGGAAGGCCATGCCCTGCACAGTTGTGCATCCCACTCTGAATATATAACATATGATATTAATATATAATATAATATTAATATAATATATAATATATAATATATATTCTATATTCTATATATATATATATTAATATTTCATATTTTAATATTAATATTAGTATTAATATATAATATAATATTAGTATTAATATATAATATAATATTAGTATTAATATATATAATATATATTAATCTATCATATATAATATACAATATATATGATAAAATATTAATATATAATATAATATTAATATAATATATAATATATATTCTATATTCTATAGAATATATATATATATATATATATATATATTAATATTTCATATTTTAATATTAATATTAATATTAATATATAATATATATAATATAATATTAATATAATATATAATATATATTGTACATAATATATATAATATATATTAATCTATCATATATAATATACAATATATATGATAAAATATTAATATACAATATATATGATAAAATATTAATATATATATATTAATATTATAATATATTAACATTATTTCATATATGAGATATTAATCATATAATATACTATTATATATAAAAATATAATATATAATATATTATATATTATATATATTAATATATTAATTTATATTACATATGATATATTGATATTAATATTAATATTAAAATATGAAATATTAATGTGGGCAGTTGGGTGGGTGTGACCCCACAAGAGAAGTGTGGACGTTGTAGAAACATTGGAGGTTGACGTGGTTTTAGGGAAGTGATGGCATGTGAGTTTTCAATGGTGGGTTCTGGAGGCTTCTACGGGAGGGTGAGGTCATTATTTCTTCTCGCCACTTGAATAGTCTTGTCAAGTCTTGTCATCGACTCTCCTCATTGCAACAGCTCGCCACCCGAGTCATCATTTATGGTAATAGTTTGGTTTTCCTAGGACTTTAAGTGTTGGTTTAACGCCATTTCATCTGGGTTTCTTTAGGCAAGTCTTGTGTTTGGTATGGGACACTTCATTCTTCTGGTATCAGCCACAAAATTGGAGATGGGTGAAATGGTGACTCCTATCCAGCTGAGGAGCTCCAAGCAATAGATGGCGTTTCTTGGCCCAATTACCTCTCTTCATTTGAGTCGGATAATTTTCCACCCAGATTATTTAACCTTTGCAGCTGTGAAGTGTGTGGTTGGTAAGGGTTTCATGGCGGAGGCAGAAGGCTATCGTCTGGAATCTTGCATTTCCTCCCGCATTCTGGCCGATCTTCTGGATGTTGGGGTCTCTAAGGTGGATGCTAGGGTGATTATGAAGCGCCTCTTCAGGGTGGACATATTGGTGGGCTTGGAGAAAACATTGGCATTGGCTTTGCTGGGTAAAGGCATCCATCGACCTCGTGATCTTAGGTTGTTGGAGGACTCAGATGCTTTGGTAAAACTTTATCCCTTCCTTTTGGATTTAAGCAGTTTGGTGCTGGTGGAACATCAAAGGATGGTTGCTGTGGTGCCGAATTTCTGAAGAGGAAATACCACTTGGTCACTGTATCAGACTCGACCTGGAAGTGTGAGTTTCGCATGTTCACCTAGAAGAATGTCTGGTAAAGTGGAGGTTGGGTCTTGGTTTTGAGGTTTTCTAGCTATGGCTCGTGTTTGTGTCTGGGTCTATGAATGGTTGTATGTTTTTTGTTCCTCAGTTTAATGGTAATGAAATGTAGGTGCATGTGTCGAGGGTTTTTCTGGTTTCAACCTAGTATGGTCTATATGGTGTATGGTGTAGTAATGCAAGAGTATTGTTTTATGCTGCCCATAGTCAGGGGCTTGGACTCTGTAAATATTTTTTTGAAAATCAATATAAATCTTATCTTAGTTATAAAAAAAAAGAAATATTAATATATTATATATATAAATATAATATATTATATATATAAATATAATATATTAATAATAATAATATAATATGTGGGTGGTAGGGCCGACGCCTCTCCATAGGCATTGGTGTGGAGAGGCTATTGATGTGGTGGTTGGTTAATTTCATGATGACAACTCAACCTCTTGGCTATTGTGAAACTTTTTGCTTGGGGATTATGGAATATTTGATAGGACCGTCACATGTGTGATTTACAACTTGGCTCATGATGGGCAGGTGGAGGCTGCATTTTTAATAATGCAAAGGTTTATTCCGTAGTGGGTGGGGTGGCAATCTAACATTTCCTCGGGCTACTCAATGATTTGGAAATCTTAAATATGACTATATATTCTCTTTCCTTTTATGGCGATGTTTAGTATTTGTGTCTCTGCAAGCAAAATGGCATACGATGGCAAGGATACTCTTGTGCAATTGCTAAGCAGTAAAAGGAAAATGGCCTTTCTTGGTTGGTTACTTCATTGAGGCTCAAGCACATTGTTTGTCACTTAGATCTCCTCATCCTTTCGACGGTGAAGTTTCTGGTTGGGAAGGGATTTATGGAGGATGGTGAAGAGTATTGACTAGATACCAACATCACTTCTAGGGTTTTGGATAGCTTCTTGGATGTGGGTGTGGTAAAACAAGAGGCGAAAGTGTTGATGTCGAAGTTGTTCAAAAAAGATATACTGGTTGGGATGGATGAAACCCTAGCAACAATGACATTGGGAGTTGGATGCCCTCGACCACGAGACATGGGTATGCTTGCAGTTTATGAGGTGATTGTAAAATATTATCTATTTTTGTTGGACATTCAAGGAGGTAATCTCTTTGGACATTGGAGGTTGGTCGAGGATACTATTGATTTCCTCAAACTAAGGTTTTGACTAACACAGGCTGGGAATGCAAATTGGTGGTATGAATTTGTTGGCCCACAGTTGTCGTTGCACCAAAAGATCGACCCTTTTTAATACCCGATACAACTGCCAGAGTTAACAGATCCACAAGAGGCAGTTAGTCCATGTCACGAATCTCAAGGGGATCACAGACCATCTGCCAACAAAATCCCCCTCAGCATCACCTGAGGGGATTCAAACTTGACACCTTTGGCTCTGATACCAATTGTTGGCCCACAGTTGCCATTGCACCAAGAGATCGACCCTTTTAATACCCGATACAACTTCCAGTGTTAACGGATCCACGAGAGGCGGTTAGTCCATGTCACGAATCTCGAGGGGAGTGTTGACCATCATCCAACATAATTTTGGGTCTTCGCTCAACAAAATATGTGGTAAAATGGTCCCCCTAGAGGTCATGGTCTTCTAGTAGTTTTTTGGGGTTTGTATGGGTTGTTATTGTTTGGTCTCAAATGATTGTTTTGTAATATTGTTAATGGTTGGTTCCTCTTGTTTTGGTCAATGACCAGGCAATTTTGGGTGTTAAGTTGTGGTCTTGGTAGTCAGGGTAATCATATGCCTATGGGTTGATATGTTGATTGTTTTGGTCGGGGAAAACTGGGAAAATTCAATTGTTTTGTCGATGACCAGGAAATTTTGGCTAATATGTTGTGGTCCTGGTAGCTTTGTGAAATATTATGCCTATGGGTTTGTGGGAAAATATTGTAAATCTTTTTACTATCAATATAAATCTCTTACCTTTATAAAAATATATATATATATATATAGATATATATATATATAATACATATAATATTATATATATATAATGCATATAATATTATATAATATATATACTATTATCATATATATAATAAGATATTAATATTCTATGTATATGCAATATTAATAATATATAATATTAATATATAATATATTTAATACATGGTGCTCGATCTAAATTTTTTTTGTATGTTTCTAATAATGGATATCTATTTCTTAGGGTAAGTAATAGATATCTATTTTTTACAAATCGAATATCCGTTTTTCCTGGTTAATATCAAATATCCATTTTGCTTTGGTGTTTATCTTAGCAAATGTACTTTTTACCAACCCAACTAAAAAGTCAAATGTGAATTTTGTAATTTTCACTTCCTCATGTCATGTTTTTTTTGTTGTATCGCCACTGTTTGGCTCCCCGTGATCCTGCACAAACCTTTTATGCAAATTAATATTACATAGGTTATTATTCTTCAATTTTGGAAATTGATTGGAAAAGATTTATTAAAATTAAAAATAATACCAAAATTGAAACTACACACTCAAACACTAGGTAAACATTTTTTATTTTTTTGGGTGATGCAGATCACTTGTCCACTCAAATGCTTTGGCATCAGTAAACAAGTACGTAGTGGATTCTCACAAGAGGAATATTCAATATATAAGTTAAATGGATGATTTGGACAAATAGTGGGGCTTGATAGAAAAATATTCAAACATTTATTAAACATATTATTTATCATAAAATAATGTTCTTGTGTTATGATCTAATATTCACTCACCCATACATCAATTATTTCCAAGTATTCTTTCATGCATAATGAAATTGTAAGACTTCCTTATGAAGTTGATTTTTTGATGAGAAGAGTGTTAAGAAATTAAAAAATGAACAAGGATAATATAATATAGGTAATTATAGTGGAAAATCCACCACAATAGCAATAATATTATCTCTATTTTTCCTCTTGTATATAAAATTTAATTAGTCAATGTTCTTAAAATCTCTACTCCAACTTCCCTTTACCTTTGTATTTCATACTTGTCTTCCATGGCAATCTCTTCTAGCATTATTTATCTGTGTATGTTACTCTAATTAAACCTTCATTCTTACCTAGCTCCTATTCCAAAGTCATCATTCTTCGATGAAAGTAATTCACTGGAATAAATTAATGTGATTTGAGTAGCCACACAATCACTAGGGTTTTTATCTCTTGTGTATACCCAAATTGGGTACATTAATCATTTGTTGGAGACCGCTAAGTGTGTTGCATTAGAAGGTTTGGCATGGTTGGTTGGTCCTCTTAATTATACTTGGGAAATAGGTGAGGCTGGAATTCTCTTGTGGTAAGAAACATTTATTGGAATGGTTACTTATAAGAAAAATTTTTCAATAGAAAAGACCGAGGAGTCTACACCTTGGTTGAATGTGAATTCAACACACTCGGTGGTTTAGCATGCCTCTAAAGAGTTGGTTTGGTTACAGAGGCTTGGGAAAGGTAATGGTTTGGTTGATAATGGAAAGGTATTAATTGAAAAAGTTAACACTTTAATTAATGTTACAGATTATCTTATGAAACCATACAGATAAGTTCTCTTGGTTTTAATCATTTGCTTGGAAGCTTCATGATTATGCAAGTTGCATTTGAAGTTAGCATGGTTTGATTAGATTTGATTGAGAAGCCGACTGGCGCTTAGTCTTATACTTGTTTTATTATTCCTTGAACAGAATGATTGCAATGTATAATATCAGAGTAGATATTTGGAAATAGGATGCCATTTAGTACCAAATCCTAAGCAATGATAAATATTATCTCCTAGATATGTTCAACAACACTAGATTAGGGTCAAAGGAATTAATATTTGATGAAATAATCATGATTATTGACATTTTATGATAATTCTAAAATGTAGGAAGCATGTGAGAGTCCACTAGTAAGTTCCCTAAATATAGCTAATAGGGACACATGGGACACTCACATGAAATAGATGAAACTTCACCTTGTGTCCAGTTAACTATCGAGTAATAGTTAACACCTGAATGCATCTTGAAAGTCTGGGAGTTAGGATTTGATGTTTGCATGCTTGAAGTTGATTAAGTTCAGTTCAATCAGTTAGGATTAAGTTCAAAGTGGATTTGGTTGGATTTTAGATTTAGTTGAGGTCAGTTAGGTTATCTGCCCCAGGTTGCATACAAGTGCATCTTGCATGCATGTTGGATATTTTAGGAGGGATACATATGGTCCCAAGCACTACAGTTAACTTGCATGGCCATATTTCATCTTTGATGAGTTGTATGAATGCTTATGGACTACCCTCGATTAACAAAGAGGATATTATTTGGGAATGAATTATTTGAGTAAATGTTTGGAGTTAACTATAAAGCACTTGAAGCCAACTTGGGTACCCAAGATGCTTTATTAGTTACCCTCTCATGCATGATAAGATATTTCTAAAGGCTCAGTTAAGTAGCTTTACTAAAGGGCACCAACTTTGAGGAAGAGCTTTGGAATTATCACCGAAGTGAAGGAGAAGTTGTAGCTTCAGTTTGGGACACCTAAATGCATGAAGCACATGTTGTAAGCTTTAGTCTTCTATTTGAATAGCCAACTTGAAGATATATGCCTTTTCAAGGGCTTGAAACTTGTACATTGTAATTATGTCCACCATTTCTTGATTACAAAGGTTGCATATTGTCTGCTCACTGTCTCATTCAAGTTGAATAGAGTTAAATTAATAATTGACTGACCCAGAGGTGTGAAGAAGATTGGTAAAGAAAGAAGAAGCATTCTCAAGCAACAATTGGAGCTATTGTAATTCAGAGATTGAATAATAGAATAATTCTTGGTGGAGTTTTTTCTCGAAAGGGTTTCTCCACCTTATATCTTGTGTGATCTTTCTAATATCTATTAAGTTCTTCTATCAACTTCTCTCATTCTACAACTTGATAAAATGGATTAATCAGAAGATGAAAATGCCCACAAAGAATATATGTAACAAAGAAAAGACTTACTTAGATCAGCAATATTAAAGTTTTATAGAGTATTAAGCTAAGAAAACACCTCATTTTTCAACACAAATGAGGCATGGGTTATTCTATGATAGTCCATGAATTATATTCAATTTATTATTTACCATAAGAGTTTTATGATTAAATTGTTTGAAATAATATTTTTATTGTTATTTAACAAATAAATACAATATTACTCTAATGTTTTTATTTCAACAAATTTATTTTACAAATTTCATGCTCTACCTATTTGTTTTGTGAGGAACATAACAAGTAGTATTGGTGGATGGTTTAGTACTTAGTGAGATCCCTCTTTATTCTATGTAAAGCCTTTACATTTGTTAAAATTCCATAAAGCAAAAATAGTTAGGAATTTCATAGACTAAATATAAGTAGATGTTTTTGGTAAAATATAGGGGCATTTGATGGTCATTACAAGGATGTTGGTTAAATCCATCTTCTCCTTACTATAGAAGCTAATTTTTTTGTCAGTATGCTTGAAATATTGGATAGAAAATTTATTATGATTTATTGAAAGATGAATTGGTTTTTTTTTTTAATAAAAAGGGGTAAAAAATTTATTGAAAATCAGAAAAGAAGATTACAAAAAGACCGAGGCCATAGTGACCCGCCCAAAGCAACAAAGAAAAACACATCAGCCTTCCTCGTTGTGACCATCCCCATCTTCAGCAAGAATCCCTTCTAAATCCTGGCGGAGCTCCTGGGGAACCTGCTCCCACCCATCAATCTTCCAACCAAGAAGATGCTCAGAAGCCAACTTAGCCAAACAATCAGCGACCCTATTCCATTCATGGGGAATATGGACAAAAGATATAATCTCCATCAAAGAACTAATCTGTAAAATCTGTTGCACCATCCTAGCCAGCTGCCAGCTAACATCAGACACTGTCTGATTATTTATCAGACCAATCAGAACCTATGAATCAGATTCACAAATAACCCTACGCCAACCCAAATCATAAGCCCACTCAAGAGCGTAGAGGATCGCCAAACCTTCCATAAGGTTGATAGACTGCACCCCTTCGTGAGCAGAGAAGAAGAAAACAACTGAACCCGAAGAGTCCCGACCAACTCCTCCAATTCCAGCAGGACCTGGATTGCCTCTTGAGGATCCATCAGTATTGATCTTCAAAGTTCCATCCGGAGGGGGAAACCACATGCCCAACCTTTGGGATTTTTGTTTCCCCCTCCCTCCTCTCTTGACGCAAGCCGAAGCTGAAGACAACCTCTGGATTCCAAGTCTATCCACCTTCTCAGCATCCTCTTTGTTTAAAGGGAATACCACCTCACACTTAGCTTCCACCGTCTCTTGAATCATAGCCCTAACTCTTTGCAAAACTTGTTGGAATATCAACCTTTCACCTCAAAAAATTCTACGGTTTCGTTCTAACCAGATCTGCCACAATATGAAAGTAGGACCAACATACCACACCTCCTGTAGGAAAGAGGTCATAGAAGGAGGTCTACCGACACTGTTCCAAAACTCCACTAGTGAAGAGGCATGAACACAGGGGATTCTCCAGGCCTCCCACCAAAGATGCCAAAGACGCAAAACAAAGGGGCACCGAAAAAACAAGTGAGAAGAATCCTCCTCCGCTGCCCTGCACAAAACACAGATAGAAGGGCCCTGGAACCCTCTCTTCTAAATATTGTCCCACGTCAAGCACCTATTCCAGGCCAAGGTCCAAAGAAAGCAGTTACACTTTGGCCAGGAAAACTTGTTCCACACTCTCTTCCACCAGTGAACCTCCCCCACAACTAACCTGTGAGATAACAATCTTTGATATACAGAAGCAACAGTAAAGACACCCTTAGGATTAGGAGACCACGAAAGAACATCCCCCTCTTGTAGGGAACTACACTTCCTACTAGAAAGGATTTTGTGCAGCTCAGCACATTCCTCCTCCATACCAACATCCAGCCACTCGCCAGGATTCTTCCATCTCACCATTCTCAGCTGATCTCTGACAGAGAAGGACTTAAAATCACTCACCCTTGACCAACCAGCTTCGAGGAACCACTGGCACAAAGGTACCAAGTTCAAAAACTGAGCAAGAATGGGGGGAAAGCTATCCCATGAGTCTGACCAGAAAAGAGCTTCCGTCCCCCTTTTGTAAATCCAAAAAAGGTCATCCTTTATGAGAGCAGCCCCTTTCTTGAGAGTACCCCAAATCACCGAACCTTTCCCCCTCAGGGAGTACCGAGGAATATCAACCTGAGGGATCCCTAGAAAATATTTATGAGATAAAATTCTGGCCCAGAGATGATCCTGCTCCACACACCAGCGCCAATACAACTTAGCAACCTGAGCCACGCCAGACAAAGAAGTCTGCCTTAACCCAAGCCCTCCGAACTGCTTCGGGCTACAGACAATATTCCACCTGACTAGACTCCATTTGGATGACTGTAAACTACCAGCCCATAAAAAATGCCTAGCAAGAGAATCAAACTCCTTAATAAAACTCACCGGGGCAACCTGGACCATGCATCTATAAATGGGGAGAGCCTGCACCATAGACTTGAGCAGCTGAACATGCCCTGTAAAGGACAGCCATCTGTGGGTCCAATGATTAACCTTCATGCGAAATTTGTCCAAGATATTTTGCCAAGAATCCCTATGTGGTCTTCCAACAGAGATCGAAATACCAAGGTAGGTCAAGGGGAGGGACCCAATCTGAAATCTCAAAATGTGAGCAATCCTCCTCTGAATGGGCTCTGAAGTGTTAAAAAAAAAGATGGAGGACTTTTCCTTATTGTTCAATTGACCCGAGGCACTGAGATAAACATCCAACACCCTGCACATATTAGTAGCTTCCCTAATTGACGCCAGACCCATCAAAGTTGTGTCATCCACAAACTGCAAGTGAGATTGTGATGGTAAGCCACCATCCCATCTCCATTATGAAATAAACCCCAACTCCACATGCCTTCTCATCAAGCGGCCTAGACCCTCAGCAAGAAGGATAAAAAAATAGGGAGAGAGGGGGTCTCCCTGACGCAAACCCCGAGAAGCACCAAAAAGCTCTGAATGCTCACCATTGATTAACACAGAAAAGGAAGTTGTAGTAACACAACTCATCACCCAGTTAATCCAATCCTCCCCAAAACCAAAAGCGCCAAGAATCTTCTGAAGGAAGGACCATTGAACTCTGTCATAAGCCTTAGCCATATCCAATTTGATAAACATTGCCTTATCCTTGGAAGTGGCCATATAATGAATAGTTTCAATTGCAATCACCACCCCATCCAAAATTTTCTGACCCTCCACAAAACCACTCTGTTCCTCATAAATCAACACTTTAAGCCACTTTTTCAACCTATCAGCTATCAATTTAGAGATAATTTTATAAATCACATTGCAGAGAGAGATAGGCCAAAATTGCCTTAACCTATTAGCACCCTCGCACTTGGGAATGAGAGCAAGGAAGGTGGAATTTAGAGCCTGTAACATTTGCTTATTAGAGTGAGACTCCTGCATAACTGCTAACAAGTCCAATTTGATAATATCCCAGAACTCCTGGAAGAACTCAATCGGAAAACCATCCGGGCCAGGGGCTTTCCCATTCTTCATCTGAAACACTATACCCTTCAGTTCATCAAGCGAGATGTCACCCGTAAGATGCTCATTCATCTCTCTAGAAACAAGAGAAGGGATACATGAAAGGACTTGAACTTCCTCATCGAAACTCCTTCGCTCCTCCTTGAATAAAGAAGCAAAGTACTGTACTGCTTCATTTGAGATCTCTTGAAAGGAGGAAAGTTGCTCACCCCTGTCATTCACTAAAACAAAAATAGAGTTGCCATGTCTCCTAGCTTTCACCGAATTGAAGAAGAAGGTAGTACTTTTATCTCCTTCCAGTAACCAATCAACTCGGGCCTTTTGTTTCCAAAAAATTTCTTCCCTTAGCTCACACTCCTCCAACAACTTCAAAGCCTTGGCTTCTTCCAAAAGCAACACTTCAGTCATCCCATCCTCCCTAATCATTCTCGTAATACCAGCCAACTCAGCCTTACCAGTAACCTTAGCATGGAAAATGTTTCCAAAGCAATGTCGATTCCATCGTTTGAGCTGATACTTGACAAATTGAAGTAACTTAGCAAAAGTATACATTTTTCATACCATAGGAAGGTCTACCATACCTCCACCATTCAGCAACATAATCATGAAGAGAGGGATCCCTCAGCCACATAAGCTAGAATTTAAAAGGAGGAGACCGTGGCACATGAGCCAAAGAGACCGCGAGCTTGATAGGCCAATGATCTGAACCCCTCCAATCCAAAATTTCAGAATTAGAGGACCACAAACCACCAACCCAGTAACAAGAAACCAAAAAATGATCAAGACGCTCAGCAATGCAATCCTCCCCAATCCTCCGATTAGTCCAAGTAAACTGACCATTACTGGGCTTGATATCAACCAGATTTAGAGCTAAAATTTTATCCTGAAGAAGTAGAGTAGAAGGCTCCAGCATCGTAATACCACCCCTTTTCTCATCCAACTTAGAGATAGCATGAAAATCCCCCGCCATTATCCACAGATGGTAAGGAGCCATACTTCTAACAAACCTGATATGGGTCCACAATAATTGCTTACCATGAAGCTCAGTAGGTGCATAAATATTGGAGAATAATATAGCCTCCCCAGTCTCAAAGCAGGAAGCAATCATGGAGATAGATGACTTGACGGACATCCACCAAAGAGGAGAGATCTTCTGAGGATTCCATAAACAAGCCACTCCCCCAGAAGCCCCCTGAGTGCCTATACATTGGCACTCACCAGTCCCCCACAACTTAGGCATCAAACCAAACATACCTTCAACTGAAAACTTAGTCTCCTAGAGGATGAGAACATCAGGAGATTGACTTCTAACCAAATCGCGAACAACTTTTTGTCGAGGGCCACTGTTCAAGCCCCTTACATTCCAAGATAAAACAATCATTTCAAGGGGCTCGAAAAAAGAGAATCCAAGGTCTTAACAGACCCTGACTCCACCAAATTCTCCCCTATCATTTTGATCTTTTCCACATCCTTCTTCCTACCAAGCTTAGAGACCTTCTCCGCCCCCCCTTTTTTTAGATCCTTCTGTAAAATACCCAAATGAGAAGACAACTTATTATTCTTACCTACTCCGGAGCCCTCAACTGATGATCTGATTCCAAAATCCTAGTCCCCACACCTTGTGGAGCACAAAGAACCTCTGAACAGAGCCCTTCAAGCCCTAGATCTTTCCCATCCTGTACTACATTTGGAAAACCTGTATGCACCTCTTGCTGAGAAACTTGCACTATCTTAATAGGAGACCCATGCTGTTCAACCTCCATAGTCCTTTGATCCAAGTCCACCAAACCTGGATTCACTTCCTGCTAACTAAAATCATCCAATACCTTGAATCTATTAAAAGTGTCCTCATCTTGCCTTTCTTTGAGAGTCCTCTTCTGCCCCTTATTTCTGTTCTGATTTCTGACAGGAATAAAACCATCAACCCCAACACCACTACCCTGAATAGGATCATTACCCTTATCCACCCTAGGTGGATTATGAGAAGGTTGAGAGTCTTCGGTCACCACAGGCTTAGCCTTAGGACATCTATGCTGGAGATGGCCATACTCATGGAAAAATCGGCACCAAAATGGTCAGGTCTCATAGTCAAGCTGCTGCACCCAAGAATACTCTCCTGCACACACTGCTAAAGAATCTAGCAATGGTTTACTTAAATCAATTTCCACACAAAACTGGGTGTAAGTCATTACCTTCTTGAATTGTGTCTGCTGCGATGAGCCAACAGGTTTCCCCAACATCGAGGCCAGTAAATGTAGAACATCCTCCTGCCAACATTCCACCGGGAGCCTCGGAAGACGGACCCAAACTGGAACCCGACTCAGAAGCTCCTCGGTCGGATTGAAGCCTGCATGCCATGGTTTAATGAACAGGCCCACTTGGTTGTAGAAGTAAGGCCCCCCCTCAAAAGTAAGCATGAAATAATTATTCGCTAGGAGTCGAATCTCCATCTCCCCCTCTGGCATCCACGTCCTCTGAGCCCAGGCTTCCAAAAATTGCAGCGAGATTCTCAAGCCTAAGAACTTATAGTATAAGGAATGTCTTGAGTAATATTCGATATCCTCCACCAGCATCTCCATCGGAATCACAACATTTGGTCTCTCTTTGCATCTTTCCAGACAGCCATTAATCTTCAAAATTCAAGACCCCCCAGATGATCCCATCTCCGAGTCAAGGGAAAAAATATTATTCTAAAAAGTTTTAGAACCCTGAAGAGGGGGTTTTGATCCAAAAGCTGACTGAAAATCCATTATGGGGCTAACCCCAGATTATTCCCCATGCGACATATCTGTGAAAGACAACCCCGGACAGGCATGCAAGCCCTCGGGCCCCTTGAGCAGGATAGGAATCAGCACCTCCGTAAAAATAATAGCATGATTCTAAGAAAAACCACCCGTTATGGCTAAGTGAGCACTCCACAAACCAACGGCAAGACCGAACAGCCAAGGCAGACCCACTCAGTGCTCACTCAAAGACACTCGCCAAAAGATCCTTAACAGACCCATCGAGTAGAGGCCGCTGCCCAACGAAGCCCACGCAGCTTCAAAACCCTAGCCACACAGCCGTAGCTACACCCACAGTGGCGAAAGGGGAGAAGGAAAACACAGCTAAAGATCCTCCGTAAAGTCCACAGCCCACCCCCGAAACGCATCAAAAAGCCCCCCTCCCTAAAGCACGAAAGAAGAAAAGTTCGAACCTGCAAACAACCGAGACATGCACTAATTCGAACTCAGCATGCAGCCCCAGCCGGATTGGTCGCAGGCGCACGCACCCAATGAATTGGTTTTTGTATCTATAAAAAGTACACATTTTGTCTTTTCCCCTCTTTTCTTTTGACTTCATCATATGATAATTTTGTTGCATAAAATTTACAAATTTTTTCTTTTCCCCTCTTTTCTTTTTCCTCCAAATAAAATTGACCCATAATTGATTCAACTTGATTTAATCATTGCCTAGAATGTATATATTGATGCATAATAAGGATTTGATGTTGATTCCTTCAATATTTTTACTAATTTTGCAATTTAATTTTTTGTGTGCTTTAGTTTACTTAAAAGATCTTCCTAGTTTTATATAGGGTTTAAAATATTTATTTATAGAAATACCTTTTATACATTAGGGTCAAGGATAAGATTTACATGTTTGGTATGAAAAATGAAGTTCATCATACAAATAAAAAATTATTAGAAGTTTAAAGAAGTTTTAATACAAAATATTGGAAATATAAATCACTTTTCACTTCTTTGAAGTGACATTATGTACTTTAGAAAGAGGGTTTTCAAATGCTTCTACCCACCAAAACATGCTCACAAAATATCACAATTCATGTTATGAGCACTTTTAAAGTCACAAGGTATGGAAAACCAATCACATGTTCTTTGCTTTTTGTAATGATGGTATAATGTTGGAAATATGATGCCAATTAATTGCAATCCTAAACATTATTTCATCTATCTCCTAAGTCCTTGGAAAGTGTTCCACAACACTAGGATTAGAAAGAGATTAATTTTGAATGAAATAATCATGTTAATTGACATTTGTAATTAATTCTAAATTATAGGAGCATGTGAGGGCGTCCAAGATGAGTTCCTAAATAATAGGAGCACATGGGGTTCCCACATGGAAGGTGGAACCCACCTTGAGTTAAGTTAACTGTTTGGAGAAAAAGATAACACTTTTGTAATGCATGCAAAGATCCTAGAAGTTAGGGATTGATGTTTACATGCATGAAGTTCAGTTCAGTTCAGTTCAATTTAGTTATGGTTCAATTATCTTCAGTTGCATGTAGTTAGTTTCAGTTGAATGTGTGACACCCCTCCAATTTGTTATGTTTTCTTGACAGCTCAGATACTTTGTTAGACTATGTTTTATGTTATGGTTATTCTATCACTGACAGTGGAGCGATGATAGACTATATTGATGTGATGACACATTTATGCATGACGATTATGTTTGACATGTTTTATGTTGCTTAGATGCTTAGTTGTGATGACATTGCTATATATGCTTATTGTAGTTTAATTGATATATTATCTCTTTAGTTGATGTGACATTGTATTGGTGAAGAGAAGAGTATTGCATCACTTGCTTGCGAGTGCCCTATGATTTCCGCGATTCTCTCTTCATGGTGTGTATGAATTACTATCTGTATACATGTACGACATTTGCTTGTTTGCGGGATTGCAGGTACATGACATTAGCTTCACTTGGTTTCATAGGTCTGAGCGTGTCTACTACTCAACAGTAATATTGGGAGATAGTAACGGGCTACCTAGTCATACCTTTACCCTAGGACAGTGTGTTGTCAGTTTGAGTTTTGGTCTTAGCCTTATTATTTTTGTTCTGGATATTTTATTATTGTGCAAATTTAATTTGGTAGATTAAATGTGTATTTAATTTAAATATTTAATTAATTGAATTATTGTTGTGAAGGCTTTAGAATAAATAAATAAATAAATTTAATTTGGTTATGTTGTTGAGTAATTTTTTATTATTAAAAATAAATGGTAATTAAATAAATAAGAGTATTTAAATTGGTTGCAATTAGTAAATTGTTTTATTTTATTTAAATGCATGTGGATGGAAAATATATGGGTTGTTGAGGGAAAAGATATTTTGGTTGGGATAACTGTGAGTTAGAAATTTGTTATCTAATTGTTGAAAATTCATTCTCGGAGGAGATATTTGGGAAAAGTAAAGAAAGTTGTTTCACGAGAGTTTTTGTGTGGGTTGTTGAAAATTGGTGAGGAAATTGTGGATCTCTCTCAGGATTTGTTTTAGATTTTTTTTGTAGAATTCTTGGCTGTGTATTGTTGTATTTTCTGGAAGGAGGTAATTGCATTGAAGGAAGCTTTGGCTACATTGGAAATTGAGGCTACAGAGAAGCTCGACAATATTTCTTGAGGCAACAGTTCTTTTGGAACATGTTCCTTTATTGTTTTCATGAATTTTGAATTGAAAAGTTGTTTTTATTACTGTAATGCAATTTGGAAATGTTTAGGAAAATATTTTCAATACTATAGAAGTTCTTGTTTCTTTCTGTTTAAAAGATTGCCTGAAAGAGAGACCTTTGTAGAAAACAATTAAAATCCTTTATGTAAATGGATCATTTGAAATAGATTGTTACAAAAGGAAATTATAGATCTCTGTAGAAAACCTTCATTATGTTTTGAGTTTCCAATTCCTTTTATTGTCTGGAAAAAAAATAAAAAATCTCTGAACTTTCCTGTAGAGAACTTCTTCTGTGTAATTTAATTGCTCAATTTGAACCAATGTTTAAATTTATTTATATATATAAATATATATACATATATATTGGAATATATATATGCACATATACATATATATTATATATATAAATATGATAATTTATTTTAAACATTGTGTTTTTTTTTTCCCTGAAAGAAAATTTTAATTTTGAATGGTGCTAAAAAGCGCCGTACGATGAAATTCACAAATTTTTATTTAGATGAGGGTTATATATATAGAAGGGGAAGCGCTAGATATCCCAGCGCCAACTCCCCTTAGTGGGAGGGCGGGCACTGTGAGGCAACGAGCACTGCCCCTGCCATGCCCTGCTTTCCCTGTAAGGGGAAAGGCTGTGTAATGCATGACGACTGTACTTGTACAGTCCGCAGAAATTAAAACACGTTTTCTGTGTATTTCGTACTTTGTAATTTGGAAATTAATAAATATATTATATTTATAATATATATATATATTATATGTAATGTATATATATATATTGTTTATATATATATATGTTATATGTAATATATATATTATATATATATATTTATGTTATTTTTAATATTTTGTCATATATGATCAATAAAAATAATTTTGTGAGGAAATGAATTTGTATTATTAAATAAATGGGGTTCTTTTAACCTTTAGTTGATTTATTAATTAAATAATATATTTATATGAAGATATATAATTTTATTTAATTATATATGTACATATTAAACATATTTATTTAATGTTTGAATTTACTATAAATATTTGCAAGCATGGTTAGCTAAATAAAAGTAAATGATTTATTTTATTGAGTTAATTTTATGGGTACTTGTGCAAAATAGAAGATGAACAATTAGTTTTATTCGATGTTGAATTGTAAGTTGGATTATATTTAAATGGTGCATTTTAAATATGCGAAATTGATTGTATTGGATTTAGGAAATCCGAATGATAGCATTTCTTTAATTGCTTGAAGTTGTATTTATTTAAGTACGTGTTTTCTGTAATTGTGTACTGGGGGGGGGAATTATTTGTTATTATGTGAATCTAAGTCTTCTAGAGTTGTAATTGTGAAAGGGTTGTGGTAACTTTAGTTCACCCTTTGAGATTTCTTGGGTAGTGCACATATTGGGTTTCAGTATTGGACATCCGTAGAGATGTGTTACCTTTTGAGGTGTATTGGTTATTGTGGTCAGTTTTAGTGCACTGTCTACCTTTGGTATGTAGTTGAGTTATGTGTTGTCGATAGGGGAGTGGCTTTCAGTGAGGGTTGGGACACAAAGTGGTCCCAGGACAACTCATGTGGGAGTCAGTATAATCAAGTGGGAATTAAATAATCTATTAGCTCAACACATTTAACAAGATATTTAGCCTCGCTCATTAGCTCAAGGGCTTGTATGAGACTTGAGATGAGTCGGGAAGGCCTGGAATGGCTAGATCATATCTTGTCTCTCTCGGCGATACAACCGCATTCCTATAGGCGTATACAAATAAAATTGTAAGAGGTTACCGTGATAACCCTAGAGGGGGCCGAGACCGGCAGGAAGACATCTTCTTTGAAACCACAGATGACACCTCCTGACAACAATCCCGGCTTATTCAGGTTTGGCATACTTGATTCAATGATTCTAGAAGCAATGTGACCCTAGTTCTTGTTTATCTGTTCTGTGAGTATTTTTGTATATTGCATGTGTTTAGAGGTAGTAGGTTTGTCTTGGTTACCTGTTACTATCTCCTAGCATGGGGGTTGGGCCTATGGGTACCATATGGCTGGGTGGCGTGCTTCTTCAATGTTGAGTTTCTCTTCTTGTTCGTGATGGCGAGATCTTCTTTTTTGAGGAGCTCATGTGGTTCTTTGGAGTTGTTCTTCTTCTTCATTGTAATTGTGGATCTATATGTATAATTGTAATACCTCAATTGTATCGAGGTGAACCTTGTGATGTAATTGTAATTTAATATTTATGATCTATTCATTATTGGATTTAATGGTGTATTGGATGATTATGTGGTGTTGTGTCTGTGGAAATATGTTTCAATACATTTCTGTGTTAGATTTATCTTGCAATGGTTTAATGCTTTGTTGTGTGTTGTATCTTGAGTTTAATATTCTTATGCCATGGTTGGTTTAATTTTATAAGTAATGGTAGCTCCATGTAGACGTAAGTCTAGAGGATGTAAGTGTGGGTTAGATTAGGATACTCTTTACTCGCCTTTGTTTCACCTTTAAGAAAATAGTTGTAAGCCTCAAGAAGATTACATCATCTTCCGTGTGTTGCAGGATGGGGTTTTATAGTTCACTAAGCACCTACCAAACACGGATGGATGTGAATTTTCTTTTATTTGCAGAGGATTTGATAAGTAGTTGCGTATCAGAAAATTCGAGCTCCATAGTGCAAAGTGTTATGAGGGTAGTCTATTTCATTGTTGGATCATTTTTGTTTTACTGATTCTTGCTTATGTGACTCCATTTTGCCCAGTAAATACGACACTAATATGTTCCTAAATGATTGGCCTAAGGGGTTTATCAAATAATCGTTCAACTAACCAAACTCTAGCCAGGGTGCCAATTTATTTCACATTGCATTGATTCCATTGTTTATTTGTGATAATTCTTACTTGGGGTGTCATGATTTTGATGAATGGATAGCACATTACTTAGAAACAAGCCAATTTCCTAGTAATTATTGCATAATTATCCTTTGTCGTTATCAATCTATGTAATGGTGTGTTCAACATAGTTAAATCTTAAGTGAATACATAAGGAATACCCTCCTTGGTCCCACAGAGCCTAAAGCGTAGAAGATCCCAACCTTTGGTTAGATCTTGTTAAGTTGGCCATTCATTTCAAGAGTCTTGAGTATAGGAACCGAGGATTCCTTAGAGATATCTTGGGTGTACTGGAAAAAACACCATGTTAATCAATGAATTTTTGGTATAGAAACCATTATGGTAATTAATTATAATTGCATTGTTATTAATCAAAATATCTTTCATGATTTAAAAAAAAAGATAATTGTAGAACATTATTACTTTTGACCTCAATGTTGCAGTTGGTGATTAAAATTATTACTTGGATCATTTATCTATCATATTCTATCACTTTGATTAATAAGGACATTGGCAATTAGAGGACGGTGGACAATATTTTGACTCAATCTAATGTTCGAGATATATTTAAGAATGTTATAGGTGAGTTTTCTAATGTTATAAATTCTAAGGTTGGTATCAAATTGGGGTTATGTATGCAAGGACATTTTTTTTCGAATACTTTTCTCTATTCTTGTATGAATTCTTTTTTTTATTTAAGTGAACCTTACCTATATCCTAGTGAGTGAATTGTAATTTTGGGTTTCATGGTATCCTAGTTCCTATAATGGTAAAATTCTCATAACTTGGTTGTTCGATACCCGAAAGGGAAAATCAACAAAATATCGAATTAAGAGAAGTAAACATAGGTTATAAGAAAGCTTGGAACTTTTCTTTGTAAACATAAAGAAAATTCCCTGAGAGTGTGTTGTGTAGTATAGCAAGTAGTTATTTTTCCTGATCCCCGGCTTCACCTAAGTGTGTGGTAGCCGACCGTGAAACTATCTGGGGTAATGGACCCCAGAAAGGGTTGCATACCCACTTTCCATAGTACGTAATTTACATGGAATACATGTTACCTTGAGTAGGGGTTTGAACTTTTAGCATGCATTAGTGTTATGGTGTTATGAGTATTCGATTGAAGTTGAGTCTTCCATTGAAATGGGTATACCCTGTGTGGGTGAGTCGAATGAGTCGGAGCAACTCAAGTTGTCGAACTACGGTGCCTCTGTGAAATATATATGTAGGCAAGGCCATCAAGCGATGAGCCCCCAAGGCATT
>VDFB02374091.1:0-17105 GCA_007258455.2 Sequoia sempervirens | reverse complement strand
GAGTAGTATTTACCATCAGTGCCAACTGTGCGGTCTACCAAAAAGTGTACACAGACAAAAGTTACATGGCACACGGACGGGGCCTAATTCAAAAGTGAAGGGAAATAGCCCTTAAGTTCCCATGGTGACAACACGTGGAAGCATGGTAGAAGTCAGTAGGAGAGTGAAGGAAGGCTTCCCTATGGTGAGCGCCTGGTGGACACGTAGCAAAAGCAGATGAAGTTCAAAAAGATGAGGCGCAGGTCGGTACTTAGGAAAACAAAAACCACCTAGAGGGAGCTCGAGGAATTTAACATTCACATAACAGAATGACACTTGTTTGAATGCAATTTTGAAATGAAAATTTGATCTAAATGACTGAAATACACTGTAATGAAACCTACGATGTAATATGAATGCAACATTTTTGGACTTTTATGATTTTTATGATGCAATATGAAACCCTAAATGTGAAACACAATGATACAAAACCTATATGGGAAATACAAAACACAATGATGCAAAACCTAGATCTAGGGTTTGAAAGACTACCAAATCAAAAATTTATGATATCAAATGTTGGGTTCACCAAAATGAAACATAAAAATGTGGTACACCCTAAGTTTAATACTCATGACCTAGGGTGTATTCCATCATTTCTAGGATTTCATTAAGATGTAAATCAATAAGGTGCATAGATTGACTTTCAACCTCAAAGGTGAGTCAATCAGACCTAGATCTGCATCTTTTTGAGTCTTAGGAATTATTTAGAAATGATTTTAAATGATTAACCTAATGATCCTATATTCCCTAATATGAAAAATGAAATTTCCCGAAGATAAACAAATGGAAACAAAACTCTATAAGTGGATCTAGAAAGTGCAAACTAATGTGTACCTATCACCAAAAGTTGAATTTGACTGTTGTAGTAGGACTGGATCACCCTTGGGCAACTGGGTCTTTATTACGGTGTCTTTCTCAAATTTTTGGGTCCTTTGGTGATGGATTTGAGCTTCTATTTTCCACTTGTCCCACTATAGGAATGTTGTTAGTAAATTCTATAATTGAGTTTCCATGTCTTGACAAATTTGATGACAACAAATGCAACAATGCAAAATGGATCTTCCAACTCTCTTCAATCCTTTCCAAACCTACAACCTGGACATTTAAAAAGAGAGGTGTTGTTCCATATAGGGGATTGCCTCAGTCAAACCCCATGTAAGTGTTTCCACTTTCCCAATGGTAGTGTAAATGATAAAACCTTAATGGAAAGGAAGGAAATGATGAATGAGCACAATGTTGAAACTCACCACCCTTCAATGGTTTCCTTAAAGGATTGGAGACATACACATCACTTCAAGGATTTGGATCTTGCTTGAATTCTCGAATGCTTTGGAAATCTACAAAAATATTAAAGCCTTCACAAAACATGAACGTGAACACACACAAAATTTGACATGATGTTTGATCTTGAATTGTTGTAATAAACTCTGATAATGCTACTCTTGAATGCTCTTGACAATAGTATTTTATCAATTGTGTGTCTTAATTATTGCTTAGATTTCAAATGATCAAAAGACTAGGTATTTATCTAATTTCCTAAGAAATAAATTCCAAAAGCAGACACTTCATATTTGAATTTTGGATATTAAAATATCGCCAACAACATATTTAAATGTGGGCCTTGGTTAAGAAGGGGGATCTAGTCGCCCATGGGAAATTGGGTCCTGGCCTAGAATTCCAAGATACTCAATGTTGGGGACAATTTAATGATTGGATACATTTGTTTAATACTTGTCCTTCTTTGGAAAATGGTAAAAATTAGGCTTTGGAATGCATAATTTGGAAAATTAGAAGCTTAATTAGTCCAATAAATTAGGGGGCCAAAACATTATGTGAAATTGTAAGTTTATACAATTTTATATATTACATATGTATATCTCCTTTTGATGATAATAATATACTCATACTCTTTCTCATGTGGATTGTTTTCTCAAAAGGGTTTCTCCACATAAATCTATTATCACTTATCGTATTGTTGTTTTTATTCTATTATTATGAATGTGCTAATCATATAATAATCTAAGTGGATAATATTGGATAATAAAATTTTAGATTTGCATCACTTTTTTTAAGTTAATATTGTAGTAGTTCACTTTGTTTTCTAATATTTGTTATAAGATCTAACAATTTTGTTGAGAAAGGGATACCTTTCTCTTAAGTGTTGAAGGTTTTTTTGCTACACTTAGAGCTTTTGCATTGTGGGTTTGGAAAATTTGTGAATAAGATTGAATACCATGGCTTCTACCGCTTGTTTAGAAATTGATAAGTTCAATGGATTTGGGTACAAGATGTGGAAGTTGAAGATCAAAGATCTCCTAGAAGAAAGAGATCAATGGTTAGTAGTTTCTAATGAAAAGAAGCCATCAAAAATGTCTAATGAACATTGGTTAAAGCTTGAAAAGAAGGCACAAGAAACTAGATTCAGTTGTTTCTTTTTGATTTTATCTAGTTGAATTTTTCTAAGGAAGCTACTGCATACAAGTTGTGGCAGATGATAGGTGAAATTTATCAAAGTAAGAGTTTAAATAATAAGTTGTATCTCAAAATACTTTATATTCTTTGAAAAAAGGATGGTGGTTCTATTATAGAATATTTATATGCTTGTAATATGATTTTAAGTTAGCTTGCATCTATAGATGTTAAATTAGAAGAGGAAGATAAACACATCTTGTTGCTTTGTTCTTTACTCAAATCTTGGAAAAATCCAATTAGCCATAAGTGGTGGTGGTGCGAAGTCAAAGATGGATAATCTAATTTCTACACTTCTCTCCTAAGAAATTAGAAAAAGATCCATGAATATGGGTTCCCAAGATGCCTTGCATATGCAAGGAAGGTCTAAAGAGAAAGGGAATAAAGGGGGAAAAAGGAAGGATAAGTTAAAAGGATGTTCAAAATCCCTAAGAAGAGAAAAGTAAAGTGTTGGGACTATGGTAAGAGAGGGCATGTGAAGAATAATGTAAGAACAAGAAAAGAGTATAGATTCCTCCACAAAAAGGTCCTCTAATGATGGTGATAAAGATGCTTTGTTTATTTCAGTTAACACTATTAGTAATGATGCTTGGATTATTGATTCAGGTTGCTCCTACCATATGAATCCTCACAAGGAGTGGTTTTCTACATATTCAACTTATGATGGAGAATGATTTTTTCTTGGTGATAACAACACAAAGAATATTGTTGGTAAGGGAAAGGGAAAGTTGTGTTTCAATGATGAAAGGTTAAAACCCTAGATGATTTTTTGCATATTCCAAAACTTACAAGAAATTTACTTTCTATATCTAAGTTGAATGATTGTAAAATGCATGTGACATTTGAGAATTTTGGTTGCTAGTTGGTAAGAGGGAATTTAGTGGTTGCTAAAGGATCTTAGATTGAGAATTTGTTTAGGTTTAATGCCTTCACTTTTTTTAATTCTACCAATATGACTGGCATTGAAAATGCATGTATGTTGTGGCACTATAGATTGGGTCATGTAAGTGAAAAAGGTCTTGGGACCATTCTTAATAAAAATTTGGTTGATGGTATTTTTGATTATTTTGTTCGTAAAAATGATTTTTGTGAGCATTGTATGTTTGGTAAATAGAATAGACCATAATTTCTTAATAGGACTACGAAAGCTAAGAGATTATTATACACCATTCATTTTGATGTGTTTAGACCAGTGAATTTTGACTATTTTAAAAAATATTATTATTATGTTGCTTTTATTGATGATGTCTCAAGATACACTTGGATTTATTTTATGCATGCAAAATTTGAGTTTTTCACTAAGCTTAAGAAATTTTTAAGTCTTAGTTGAGAAATAAACAAGTTATAAGATAAGGGTTTTAAGATTTGACAATGGGGGTGGATATTATTCTAGGGAATTTGATGAATTTTGTAAGCATGTAGACCTGTATTGTTTGACAAAAGAATACTCCTTATATTCTCCAACAAAATGGGGTAGCAAAAAGAATGAATTGAACCTTAATGGAAAGATCTAGGAGTATGTTGAGTAGTGCTAAGATTGATAGATGATTTTGGGAAGAAGCTGCAAGTATTTCTTGTTTTTTAATTAATATCTCCCTATTCATCTATTTTTGATAAAATTCCTTATAAAGTGTGGATAGGTATAAATCCTTCTATTTCACGTTTAAGGGTCTTTGGTTGTAAGGCTTAAGTTTATGTGCCTTAAGAAAAGTGATCTAAACTGGATCCAAAATCTCATAAATGCATCTTTGTAGGTTATGGTGAGAATGTAAAATGTTATAAGCTTTGGATATAAGTTTATGTGCCTCAAGAAAAGTATCTAAATAGGATCCAAAGCTCATAAATGCATCTTTGTAGGTTATGATGAGAATGTAAAAGGTTATAAGCTTTGGAATCCTCTAATCCAAAAAAGGTTTATTCTAGAGATGTTATTTTTAGGGAGTTTAGAGCTTATTTGAGGGAAGAACAACCAAAGGAGAAAGAATAGACTAAAATAGTGCACTTTGACAAAAAAATAGAAAAGTAGGAAGATGCACATGTGGAAGAACAATAAAATGGATCAAAGGATGGAGAAGAAGAAGAAGAGAGTTCAAAGAGTTCAGATGATGTGCAAGATGATCATATAGAAGAACAAGTAGATCCTGTGACTCCTACCTTGAGAAGGTCAACAAGACAACAAAATCCAATTGATAGGTATAGGCCACTAGATTTTCATTGTGTACTTTATTTGTTAAATACTAATGATGAAACTTCAAGTCTTTTAATGAGTCCCTCTCTTCAGAGGAAAGTGAATCTTGGAAAGCCATGCAAGAGGAGATGATGGATTTGGATAGTTGAGACACTTGAGATCTTGTTAGTTTTTCCAAATGAAGAAATCCCATTGGTTCCGAGTGCGTATTTAAAAATAAATTTGGAGCAGATGGTTGGTTAGAGTTGTACAAGGCCAAATTGGTGGCCAAGGGCTACTCCTAGAGAGAGGGAGTTGATTTTGGTGAAATTTTCTCTCTTATTTCTAAGTTAACTTGTATGATATTTCTATTATCTATTGTTATTGCTTGTGGTTTTGAAATTGAGAAAATAGATGTTAAAACTGCTTTCTTGCATGGGGATATTGAGGAGGAGACTTATATGTGATAGATTCATGGTTTTCTTGTGAAAGATAAATAACACTTGGTTTACAAGTTAAAACGGTCATTATATGGTCTAAAAAATTTACTCAGGATGTGGTAGCAAAAGTTTGATTAATTTTGCATTGAAGTTGAATTTTGTTAGGAGTGAGGAGGATCGTTATGTTTATATTAAGATTATTGATGATCAAATATTGATTATTGTCTTGTATGTTGATGCCATGTTGTTTATGGGTAACATCAAGGTGATGATTAGGGAGATCAAGATTTATCTTTCTGACACATTGGATATAAGGACTTGGGGGCCGCTAAATAGATCCTTGAAATGAAGATCAATAGGGATTGGGTTTATAGAAAGCTTTGGTAAAATTAGAGTAAGTACGTTGACACCATATTATAAAGGTTTAGTATGCATGGCTATAAGCCAGTAAATGTTACATTTTTGGTTGGTACTAAGTTTATTTTGGACATGTGTCCTAATTTTGATGATTAGTATGAAGATATGTCTAAGTTCCTTATGCTAGTGTCATCGGTACTTTGATGTATGTAATGGTTTGTACTAGACCAAATATTACCCAAACAATGAGAGTTTTGAGAAGGTTTACGTTTAACCCTAGTAGAGAGCATTGGAATTTTGTTAAAAAGGTTCTTAGATATTTGCAAGGGACTTTTTATTACTATTTTTATCATGATATTGCTGATTTGGTTAAGTCATTGGACATGCAGGGTTTTGTTGATGTAGATTGGGCAGGTGACTTGGATAGTTGAAGGTCCATTGGTGGTTATGTTTTTACTTGGTTTGGAGGTGTAGTGAGTTGGATGAGTAAAAGATAGCCTATAATTTATTTATCCACCACAAAAGTATATGGCTACTACACATGCATTGAAGGATGCAGTCTAGTTATAGAGACTTGGTCGAGGTATTGGTTTTGATTGCAAGATTGTGAGGATCAGTTGTGATAGTAGAGTGCCATATGCATATGTATCATGATCCTACTAAGCACGTTGATATTTACTATCATTTTCTGTGAGAAATGGTTGAAAATGGTAAGGTCTTGTTAGAGAAATTTGACACTTTGGATAACGTTGTAGATTCTCTCACAAAGCTAGTGACCACAAATAAGTTCTTTTGGTGTAGGAAGGTCATAGTCCTTGATCATTGTACTTAATTTTATTTTGTATCTCATGGATGCAATTTCAATCTATAATGTCAAGTGGGAGTATGTTAGGATAAGGTGACATTAACTTTATAATATTAAGTTGTTTTCATGTGTCTCCATGACCCTTGGAATGGGTTCTTGGACACCTAGGGACATGGGAGGCAAAAATATTTAATATTTAATTACCTATGGAATATTGTAATTGCATTCATAAAGGTTGATTTATGTTCAATGGTGGTTACAAGGCATATTGTCCAAGAATATTCCTTTGTAGCATCCACTTTAGGATTAGGGTACATGTGTATGCATGTTGATTGTTGTCATTTGTATGTCTTCTTGAGTTGGGAAACCAAGTGTGCATGTTGTTGCATGTCCTATTTTGTAGTTGTTGGATCCATCAGAGAGTTATGGAGCATCTAGCATTGACCAAATTTGATTAGTTATGGGTTAGGAACCCATGTGCAAGCCATGTGATGATTTATTATTTTTAACTATGTTTATAGGTTGTCCATTATGTTGGGCGTGCGTTTTTGCAGGTGGTTTCTACCTCTTGTTTTAGAATACCAAAATGGTTTTCTCTCTCACAATTCTCTATAAATTTGGAGCCTTGGGATAGTAGTTGCATGATTTGAGTTGTAGGTAATAGGGTGCTACCAGATTGCTCAGATATTGCAATGTTTTGTATATCTCCTTTTGAAGATAATAATAAGTTTTCCTCTCTCATGTGGATTGTTTCCTCAAAAGGGTTTCTCCATGTAAATTTGTTGTCACTTGTGGTATTGTTGCTTTCATTCTATTATTGTTAATGTGTTAATTACATAATCATCTAAGTGGGTAGTCTTGGAGAACATAATTTTAGATTTGCATTACTTTTTACAAGTTAATATTAAATAGTAGTTCACCTTATTTTTCCAACACATTTGTTGTTTATTGATTAAAATGTGATGATAATGACAATGAGTGAATAGTGAATCAAATTTGAGCTATTTAATATATGATATAAATATTAGAATATGATATTATTTTCCCAAATAATAAGTATTTGTAGAAGGTTAAAAAATAGATTTGCATGAATGTTTTGGCTTGGACTCTTTAGGGGTATTAGAGTCGGTGATCTTGCTAGCTCATCTTTCTAGATTTAAACTTTATATATTGAATTTTTATCTAGTATAATGATAGAGTAGCTATATGTCATCTAAGGGAAATCAAGAAACAAATTCGATCTGCAAAGAATCTGAGGTAAATTCTCATCCTATATAATCTATTGTAGAGAATAATCATATGTCAAAAAGAGAGGAGAATGAATATGGATGGAAACCTTGATGGTTGGGCTGAAAATAACTTTGATTTAATGATTGATATGATGAAATATTTTTTTCACAAGATATATACTTGAATATGAATTCTCCTAGACATTTGATTGATGAACGCATAAATTATAAGGATAATAATCTTGATGCCACTCAGAGAAACACATGAAATACTATCCTTATTTTAGTCATAAGACCTACCTAACACACCTTTCTTAATAAGGAGATAGAGGTTATAGAAATTGAAGCTTATAATTTACTGATTGATGATATTAGGGCTTGTCATGCATAGTGTAGTGCCCATCCAAAGGAAATCCAAAGTGATATATCACTCACTAATTTTATGAACATGAAGAAGTCCCAAAATAGCCTCAAACCTTATCTTAGACCATAATATTTTTAGATATATGTGCAATAAATTCTAGGGAAATTGAACCTCTCCCAATAAGGTGGACCATTAGATGCACAAATCATGCATAAATATAAAAAGATATACATTTACTTATCTCTCATGCCTATGATTGAAGTTGAGGCAATAAAGTTTGATGCCTTGCATATGGAGGGTATTGCACATGAGTGGTGGTACAACATACTGATCACTTAATTTCACATATCTATCAACTCATATAATGAATTATATAAACTACTAATTGATAGGTTTGATCACAAGGATCTTGAAGTTTACTTTAGAGAATTAACTCAACTCAAGTAATATGGTTTAGTGGAGAATTATGTGACATGATTTAATAATCTATTTATAATGGTACTAGATAACATAGACATAAGGTTGATTATGCTCTTCATGAAAGGGTATATTGAGTCTCTTAAGGGATTGGTCAAAGCTTTTAAACTGCATTCCCTACAAGATGCAATCAAGCAGGATTTAGCATTGCAGAATTCCATGTTGAAGAATAATTTTTAAACCAAGAATTTCCTTCCAAAAATTCCTTTTAATAAAAATATACAATAGTCCAAGAATTTCCCATCAAGGATAAACATGGAGGTGAGGAATGAGTTGAAAAGGAAGAAGCTATGCTTCAAATTCAAGGAGCCTTGGTTACTTGAACATATATTTTTGGGGAAAGGTACACTATTTTGAAGGTCTAAAGATGAATGAATATCTAAAGAAATTTAATCATAGAGTGAAGAAGAACTCAATCTTGAGATTGAAGAAGAAGACAAACCAAAATAGGAAGGATTTTTAGGAGGTACTCTTGCTACACTCTTTGGTACTTGAAGGTACAACCCTTTTTACCTTCATGGGGTTTTATAGGGACATATGTTTACTTTACTAATTATTATTGGTGCTACTCATAATTTCATAGATGAGGGATTGGTGGCAAAGCAAGGTCTTAGTATAGAGGATTTTGAAGGGTTCGATGTAATGGTGGATAATGGGTTCACTATCCAATGTAGTAAAATGATCTCACTGCCAAACCTTAATTTGGGAGGATATTATATGAAGGATGATTTCTATGATGTCAACCTAGTAGAAACAAATGTGGTATTGAGTATCCACTAGTCTTAGGTATCTAGTGGTTGCACTCATGAGGTGAGATTACATAAAATTTCCAAACCATTGAACTAAAATTCTAGTTTGAAGGGAAAGAAGTGATACTTTGAGGAATGATGAATAGAGCACCAAGGATTATATTTGATAAAATAATGGAGATAATATATTGTCATGGGAATAACTGTGGGTATCTTAGTGCTTGGTGACTGCAAACAACTACTTTTAAGGAAAGAAATCATATCATATGGATGTACAAAATATCTTGAAAAAGTATGATAAAGTATTCAACAATATTCTTCCAAGGATATCACTAGAAAAAGGCTTTAAACATGTAACAATTTGGAGGGGTGTGCTAATCCCATCATTACTACTCCCTCTCACACTCTTGGGAGGCATATGAAGGATATTGAAAGGGTACCAAAGGGTGCCAAAGGAACTTACAGACATGGGAAATTTTAGAACTATTTGAAGTCCTTTCACTTCATCTATAGTTTTGGTGAAAAAAAAACATGGCACAATGAGGATGTGAACCAAATACAGAGAATTAAATAAGAATATTATAAAAAATTGATAGTTAACAAGTTATTTTTCTAATGAAGTTATGTGTGCCATCCCCATTAATAAGGACCAAGTTACCATTTGGAATTTGATGTAGCTAATGAATTTAAGTGTTTTAGGGGAAGATAAAATAGAAAGACCATAAATAAAATTATAATCATGATGATTAGAATCACACTCCTATGCATCTAATTCTTCACGTCCTATTTGGAAGATTCTTCTAAATCAGTACGAACCCTTATGCAATCAATGAGATATAAGCATTATTCTTCATGTTTATGATTTTTTTCCCATTTTAATCACAATTGAAACATGGTGCATTTTCCTTTTTCTAAGCCAAAATTTCCTTGGATAACTAAGAAATCATGGTGAGTTTAGTAACCTAATTTTTCACATCTTTTTTGGGTCTAAAAGCTAAGGAGGAGGACTTGACAAGTTTTTCTAGGCTACAAATTAACCATAGCAAGGTAAGCCAATGAAATAGCATAAAAAAACATGGCATGCTAACCTCGTCCCTAAGATTGTTTTTTTACCACTTATGAAACAAATTTTGAAAACTTGTTCATCAATGCTCCATTGGTTTGGTCGGCCAATTTCTCAAACTTTGTTTAATAGTCCTATATTAAATGTGTTTAGTGTAATTTAGTTAGGGAAATAGTAAATTATTTATATGTATTAGGGCCAAAGTGGTTGGGGGACTCCTTGTAAAATATGCCCATGTGAGAAACATTTGATTTAGCTTTATCTAACCATTGAGACCATTGAATGGATTCATTTCCAAGTGGAAAGAAAATTTGGGGATATTATGATCATAGAGAATTTTATGGAATAGAAAATATTGATCTTCCCTATATATTTAATTGGTTGGATTAGAACACCAAGTTTGGGAAAATCCAATTTAGTGGGCATGAGATTTGACCCTAATTTGGGGAAGTGAACTTTTTGCATTTGTAGAGGATTGACCCTTTTTTGAAGTGCCCATAAAACTCCCAACTATGTTAGTAACTATCCAAATTGATCTTCTATTAAAAATTGTAGTTATTAAATTCTATCATTAATATATTCCAAAGAGATCTCTAGTTGGTCCTAAGATTGAAAAACCGTTACCATAGTGACAATTTGGGGATAACATATAAGATTATCAAAGTTAAATATTAACAAATTATTAGGATGTAAAGATGGTGATAGACATGTAGGGACACAAATAAAGGAAATAGGGGCTAGAAAAAAGTTTATTCATAGTTATATATTGAAATGATGGGAAAAGGGGGAAAACCCTAGGTCCTCAATACAAAGAACCTAAGATCTAAGGGCACTCTTCCCAAATTTCATTAGAATACCAACCTTAAAGCCAATAGATTGAATTTCAACCTCAATGGTGAGTCAATCTGACTTGGGTTGGTAATTATTTAGGGGCATAGGATGATTAGGGATGATTTTAAATGATGAAATTAAATGAAATATATGACCTAATACATAAAATATAGATTCTTGAAGATGTACAAATTGTAACAAAACTTTGCATGCAGATTTGGGAGGTATCAAAGGGAATGTACCTATCACCAAGAAATGATTATGATGTGTGTAGAGGGATTGGTTTTCCCCTGGGTTGATAGGTCCTTGATAGGACTTATGAAAATACTTTTTACATTCCTCTAATGTTGGATCTGAGATACTGATTTCCACCTATTAAATTTATCAAAATGACGAAAATGAATTCTACAATTTAGTTTTCGTATCTTGACAAGAATGATGACAACAAATGAAACAATGAAAAATTTCTCTTCAAGATCTCTTTACTATTCCTTCAACTTGTAACCTCCACATACAAAAAAAAGGGAAAAATGTTTGTGCCATATAGGGGTTTGCCTTGGTCAAATCTCATGAATAGTGTTCCCACTTTCACAATGGCAATGCCAATGATAAAAATCTTTGAATGAACACTTGTTACAACTCACCACCCTTCAATGGCTTCCTTGAAGGACTAAAGTGATACACATCTCTTCAAAGGAATTAGATCTTGCTTGCTTGAGTTGTTTGAATGCATGCAAACCTACAATGCTTGTTAGCCTTCACAAGACAACATGAACACATAAACTTGGACATGATGTTAGGATCTTGATTGCTGCTATAAATGAATGATAATGTTGCTCTTGAATGCTCTTGACAATAATATTTTCTCTTGAAGTTTTCCTTAATGCTAGATCATGTATGTTAGATTTCAAATGATAAAATAACTATGTATTTATAGGTGTTTATATAATTTCCCAAAAAATAGATTCCAAAAGCTGACACTTATAATTTGAATTTTGATCATTAAAATACTTCCAAAAACATATTTTAAATTGGGTCCAGGCGCATAAAGAGAACTGATTCGCCCATGGGTGAATGGGTCCTAGCCTATATTTTTAGGACACACATAATCCATAGCAATTTAAATATTAAATGCATTTATTTAATGTTGGTCACCCCTTTCAAAAAATAGTAAGAATAAGGCTTTGGAATGCATAATTTAGAAAATTAGAAGCTTAATTAAGTCCAATAAATTAAGGGACATGACATAGTGTGAAATTCTAAAGGTATACGTACAATTTCCTACACTACACATATCAAATTAAATAGTTTGAAAATATAATCACAATGGAACAAATCATTAGAAGGGGTAAATTTTTAATATTATTTAGATACCCTATGAGTTTATTTCCATCAAAACTAACAAATTATGGCACTATAATGAGAAAAAAATATTCAAAAGTTACAAATATGAGATCAAAATTACAAGTTGAATTAGTGGTTGAGATTGGGCTTCAAGAATGAAACAACAATCTACAATCTAGAGATTATTTGTGGCTCATAAAAATATTGATATTTATCTTAATATTAAAATTCACTCAGTTATTTAAATATTGGTTAGTGATTCCTAGTACATATATCATACATGTGGGGATAAGAGAGAATACACTACATTGTGAGCTTGGTTTGTGAGCTCATCAATATACTTATTTAATTTATAAATAGTGTTTAACTAATATTTTAGAGTGCTAACTAGGAGTATTAGGACCATAATCCTAGCCCACTATGCCATCTCTAAGGTAAGAGGTGAATAAATTATTGGGGCTAACTACTTATTAGTGCATCACATAATCTAGATGGCTAAATATTTCCAAGGATGAGGTTGCAAAAAAATCCTGTGGGATTTTCAATTTACTTTAGGCTATATGGAAGCTCAAGGCTGTATACAAAGTTTCCTAAGGCTATTAGAGCCAAAATACTCCTCACTTCACTAGAACCTTTATGGGGAATCCAAATTAGCCAAGAATGATATCTCTTATGAGGATATTTGAAAACTCTAGGCTTTCCAATGTAAAAATAAAAAAAACTACTTTCAAGGGAAAAAAATGGAAAAACTTAGAAAAGAGATTTAGTGACACTATGACTATAATTACTTTTCAATCACCAAGCTCCCTTGAGGGTTAGGTGAGAGCATATGGTGGATAATTGTAAAAATTTATAAGCTACTAACGTTGCTTGTATAAAGGGCCCTAGAGAGAGCTCCAATACCACTTGTAATGAACCTCTAACAAGAATAAGACAATACACATGGAAATACACAAAAATAGAGATAACATATTATTATTATTATATTCATAACTCCACTTCAATGGGGGCAATTTCCTAATAAAACTTACACTCCAATTACAAATATCCAAGGTGCTTTCCACTTAGGAAGTCATTACAATATATAGTCTTATTAAATATAATTACTACTATTCTAGGCATGTGGGATAAATATTTTATTCTAACTAACTAGTGGGATGACTTACAAAGCATATACATCTACAACTTTCTTGACTATTACCTGTGAGTAACTTACAAAGCATATACACCCACATAATACTGCATAATATATGGTAGAATGGTATTCATAACATATTCCAAATAGGCCCATCCACTCCACCTCATTAATGCACTTATCAAAATAGCAAGCAACTCTCTTCATACGAATGTTGAATCCTACAAACAATACATAACTTAGTCAATCCAAGTGTGTTAGAAAATTTGAACAATGTTAATAAATAAATTTTGATTTCCTACATAACCTTTTATGAGAGAAGCTATGCCAAATATGTTACAAAATCTATAATGCAAAATATTAGCAAATCATACACATAATATGACACCAAATATAACCTAAAAATCTATGTGATTCTACAATAGTATGTCCCACCTTTTGGCCTAGAAGTCCCAAATTCTCACTTTTATCATTTATAAAAAGAAAATTATTAAGAATTTGAAGATGATGTGAACTTGTACTTTTTGAGATTCTATATTTAGATTCTAAATACACAATTTTAATTTTTAAAATAATTTAGCTTATTTTTTAAGTATTTTTAATAACTTATTTTATAATTTATAATATTTGTAATAAGTGATATTATGTTATAATGCATACCATTTTTTAGAAATAAGATAAATTCTAATTTCTTAGACATATCATTGATACCTAACACATACATATTCTTTCATAATTTTTTGTTTGCATAATTTATTTCTTATTAATTTTATAATTCAGATTAATTGTAATTTAGATTAATATTATGCCATAATGCATAAAATTTTTAGTATATATTTGAATTAATTTTTTTTTGAAATAAGGACATCAATATGGAGTGCACACACACACACACACACACACACACACACACACACACATATATTTTCATGTGCATTGAATAACGAATTATATGATTAGGAAAATATTGTGTTTGCTAGAAAATTGAAAATAAATATAATAATTAAATAAAATATATTAAAATGAATACTTTTAAGAAACCTTAATCTAACAGATATGTTCCTACAAAATCTCATGTCATGGTGATTCTATTTGATGGTCCAATCTAATGAATGATTAGAAGGAGAAGGGAAAAATAAATAATTTATTTGAAGGTCCCTTTATATAATTTTTTTGAACATGCAACATTTAAAAATTGAAAAAAGACATTCATTCAAACCTCTACACCTTCATTCAAACATTTACATGTGGCAAACAACTTTCAAGTGAAGGACCTTCATTTGAAGATGTTCAATAATTTTTTCCTTCCAAAACTCATCTTTGTGCCCTATCTCGCAAGTGGGACATATGTTGTGGGGTCTCCCAAGAATTTTAGGAGAAAACCTAGCAAATAAACATAATACCACCTAGTATATTACCAAATGAACATTGTTACAATACATTCATACACTACAAATCCTTGGATTTGCTCCATTTTTGCTTCCACCCAATCGCTTTTAATGTATTTTTGCCAATTTTTTGAAAATGTGAATGCTATGTATTAGGATGGCACTATTTTTGGCATTTATTTGCACCGATTAGGACAAGTTGGCACTAATTTAGGCATTAATGTGCTGAAATTAGCGCCGACTATAGCACCAATATTGGCTTCGAGTGTGGCGCCGTTGTTAGCACAACCTTTGGCTCTAAGTTTAGCTTCGAGTTTAGCACCACTTTTAGCTCTGAGTTTAGCTTCGAGTTTAGCTTTGGGTTTAGTTTAGACACCCCTATGTTCAAGAGACTTATTTATATGTCTCATCGACGATGTAAAATAGTGAAATGTCAACAAGATATGGGCATATCAAGGAGAGAATCACTTACGTCACATGACAAGGTATATCTACAAGTGCTCGGTGAAACACAACTCTTGGATATAACAAAGTAATGTCGATGAGACATTGAAATATCGGTAAGACAAATAAGATTGTCTCATCGACACTCTTCAAGTAATGATCAAAAGCATACATCGCTAGACCACCGAGAAGGTGAGCAACATATGTGGTAGAGCAGTATACACCGCAACCTCGCAGCAAGAAGCCTTGAGCAAGGAGGTAGTGTGGTAAACAACTAAAGGGAAGGGAAAAACACCACCATATCACAACGATAATCATGAGTCTCCTCGACATGGTAGAGTTACACCGATATATAAAGAAATACCACCGAAGGAAAATATTGATGAGACAGTGGCATATCGATAAGACAGAATATTGTCTCATCGACACTCTTCAAGTAATGATCAAAAGCATACATCGCTATACCATCGGGAAGGTGAGCAACATATGCGATAGAGTGGTATACACCACAACCCTGCAACAAAAAGCTTTGAGCAAGGCGGTAGTGTGGTAAATCATAGAAGGGAAGGGTAAAACACTACCATACCACAATGGGTATAATAAGAGATGATGGTAGTACAATAATTGTGGCATCATTACAATTTACAACACTAAATGCAACAAATCATGTTAGTCACAATCCATTTGAATAAATCATTTGAATATAGCCCGCCAAAATACTCTAAAACTCTAATAAAAATACTCTAAAAAATTCATTGAAATCTTATTTTAGGCATAGCCCACTAGAATGGAGTTTTCATTTTAATAAACATATAATAAAACCTTTATTGAAACCTTATTTCAGCGAAATCGCCAAAATGGAGAAGTGTTTTAGTAAAGAATGATAGATAATGGTAAGGAGATGTGCATGATAGGAGGCATAGGATCCATTGTTGCTTATCTCATTCCTACTCTGCTCAACAAGGGTTACATTGTTCACGCCACTATTTGTAATCCAAGTATTTAATTGACATATACTTGCATAATCTCAAATTCCTTCAGATGCTTTTGAAGTATCAATGTATCCTATATAGGGTTTAGAATGACTTCTTTTAATTTTAAAAAATAAATCAAATGCTTTTGAAGCATCAATGTGTCCTATATAGGGTTTAGAATAATTTCTTTCACTTATAAAAATAAATAAATGATGCATTTTCTGTGATTAGATAATGTGGAGATTTCCTAAATTTTCCCTAGCACACTATCATCTTTCACAGTGTGTTCATTACTCTAGCTGCTAGGGTTTGCATTTGACATCTTTAATATCTTCATGATAGTGGCTTTTAAATAGATCTCAGTCTTTGCTTTAATCTTTATCATGGTAACCCTTGAGTTCCATAATCCACCTTTAATCTCTTCTAAGAACATTGTCTTAAGCTAGACTGTATAGTATGCATATAAAGCAAGTCCTTCATAATTCCCATTGTTCCAAAACCACCACTCAGCCTTGCTTAAAAATTTTGCCCATAAGCACAATAGCATGTTTTTAAAAATAATGTTTTCCAGCTGATTGACCATTAAGGTCACTACTTCTATCAAGATACAATGATATTTTTGTCTTCAAACTTAAGGCATTATGCAAGATAACATTGTGAATTGTTTGTTGTGTACAATTTGATTTTCTTGCACATTTATTGCTTTGCTAACTACCTTTAAGATTGGATATTGCACCATCAGCTACAATCTCAAACAACTCACTCACTGTCACTTGAAGATTCCTTTCATGAATATCCTTGTATAAAATCAAACTATTCCCTATAGA
>VDFB02374090.1:0-15832 GCA_007258455.2 Sequoia sempervirens | reverse complement strand
ATAGGGTCGAGGATAGAAGTTTTATTTTTGGTTATATTGACATCATGTAGGACATCCATAGTCTTATTCTTGGTTACGCTGACATCACAAAAAAATATATAGGATGGAGTAGAATGTACCTCTACCTTTGTCAGTTCCATGTTAAATTTTTATTATATATAGCTTGCTAGTGTAGGAATTCTAAGACAAACAATCATGGTAGGACCATTCTTAAAAGATTTCAAATAATAACCTAGTGAACCCATATACTCTTATGACTATATATACAAAAATTTAGATTAAACTTAGAATTCATTAACTTTAAGTTCTATTTATTCTATATTACCTCAGCGAAAGTTTGATCAAATCTACTTGCACTCAGAGGTGTTTCCTTGAAACCTCCAACAACACCCTGTTCAACATCCAAAATCACATATTAAAATACCATTCGTAAAAAAATGCTATTAACATATGTAATCGATTTATAATTGTTTACTAACTTTACATGCCCCACTGATAGGTGTACTGCATAAATAAGTAGATTGACTGGTGTACCCAGGGTCAACACTGTGACCCTACAATTTTATTAAAATAATAAAACTAAATTAGTTAATCTTGCATTTGACAATTAAAATTTAATAAACTAAATTCAATGAACATGTTCAATTTTACCTGACTGTCAATACCATATGCATCATGCAGAATGTCAGCCGCCCTCTCCATCCCCGTAGATGCATACGGATCAGGCTGCGTAGAAGTATATGGATCCCGTGTAGCACCCTCTTGAGGGCCAGTAGGGTCATACGAACAAGTGGCTCCGCAAGATCGACACACATGGCCTCAAAGGCCACCACCTGAAGACTCCCCTGGATTGCGCTGCACAATGGGGCTAGTGTGGTGGATGACACTCCGAGTCAAGGATGTGATCGCTTGCAAAGTCTCTACATCAGCACTCTCCTTTGCAACTACCGGCATCGCAATTTGCTCACGAGGCGGCCTAGCGAGATGTCGTCTCCCCTGTCGTGTAGGATCCGGCTGTGCACCAGGCCTATCCTGTGCTGACCCCCCACCTCTCCCCTAAAACTCCTTCATATCAAAATAATTTGGGATTTGGTTCAATACAAACTCACAGTATAATTTTCTAAGAAAATATTGGGGGACTTCACAGTTATTGCACGGTGGGTAATCAAAGACCATATACCATCTGTCATAAAAATGGTTCCTAATCTCTATGTGGTGGCACCAATGGATAGGAAACCTCTTTGCATTGAGGGTGAGATTTTGATTTGTTCTAGGGTTAGTGAATAGAGAGCACAAATCGCCTTTAGTAATCTTTAAATCTTTAACTTGTTTATATGATAATTTATCTGCATAATATGCCCTTGATGTTTGCCTCCTATTTTGCCATCCAGATATTTGTTGGGTAATTGCATCCACATTTTTTAACAAATCTTTCAATGAATCTGCTAGATGTATCCTTTCTGTGGTTGAAGAATTTTGATCACTCAACCTACTAATAAGATCTTCAACTTCTTTTTTGTTGTTTTCAATTTCACTCCTCAAATTTTCTTGAGTGCCAGGAGGGTATTGAGAGAATGGTGGGGCAGGTTGATTTTGTTGTTGAGGTTGATTTTGTTGAGGTTGATTTGGTTGAGGATTTTCCTCCTCTTGTTGAGGATTTCCTACAAATTAAAAAAAAAATCATTCATTTCTAAACTAGAACAAACAAAATCAATTTAAAACAAAAAAATTCATTAGAAATACCAAACAAAACTTACCTCTTGCATCTCTTCGTCGTCGGGGTGCCATATTTGTGAAGAAAATTGAACTCAAGTTGATCAAGTGTCAAGAAGTCACCTCCTCAACAACGCGAGCGCGTAGTGCAGGGTTTTTGGCCGCGGGCAGAAATGGAAATCAGAAAAAACAGAAATGAAGAATGTTCCTTTTTTTTTTGCTTTTAAAAAGCCAAAACGTTCGCGTTATAACGCGAACGCGTTTTGTCTTATTTTTCACTTTTTGCCACAAAAGTGCTTAATTATCTTGGTGCACTTTCCTTAGATCAAGATTAAATAATGATGTAATCTCTAGTTGAAAGTATTCGAAAATTAGAAGAATAATGTTTGCATGACAAATATAAAGATAGAATAATAGAAACGATATGTTCAAACACATGCATAAATTAATTAATTAAATAAAGATATTTAATTAATAAATGTGTACATGCATACAAGTTAGAACTAGATAACTGACTGGTTATGATAGAGAGTTTGTTCGCAAAAGACACCCAGACATTAAATCGGGAGATAACTGACTGATTCAAATAGATCTCGAGTCAATTGGGAATGAATACTTAGATAACTTAAACATTTATCTAAATATAGAGGAATGTGTTAAAAATAGACTTTTATGAATTAAATGATTATTTAATTCACTATTCAAAATTTAAGGAATAAATTTATTAAATAAGATTTATTTAATTGACTGAAAAAAAAGATTAAATGAATAATTAAAGTATTAAAGTATTTATTTAATTATAGTTGAAAATACGATAAAGATAAATTAAATAAGAATTTATTTAATTTAAGGAGGATAAAGTTAATTAGTAATGTAATTAAATAAAGAGTGTTTATTTAATTAATCAGGATAGAATGAAGATAATGTGAGTTAATTAAATAATTAAGTTTATTTAATTAATAGATGAATAAATATTAAAATGAATTAATTAAATAATTAAGTTTATTTAATTAATAGATGAGAATGGACTTTAGAAAGTAATTAAATAATTAACATTATTTAATCACGACCATGGCAATACAAATTATGAAGAAATTGAAGTTGCAAGCTTAGACCAAATTTTAGTGTCTATAAGTAGAATTCCTTTGTAGGTTACCTTGAGTTGGGCAAGAGTAGATACCCAGTTTGCCTTTGGTGAGGTAAGAATGTGATTCTGACATTCAAATTATATGCATAAGTCCTCAACCTCATCCACATAGCTTGGAGCCTTCATTTTCTGATCAATCTTTTCTACTTCAACAAGCGGCCCAAATAATGAAGCAAGTCTCAAGTTGACTGCTTCCCTTACTTGACTAAATTGTTTCTTTAACTTCTCTCTATGGTCCAAAAGCAATGATAATTGCACATGAAAAATTTCTATTTGGGCTCTTGTTGATCCATCCTTATCCTTTGATTTATCATATATCTCAGCCATTTGTGTGATTTGTGACTCAATGGAGTCAATCTAGTCTTTGATGTTCTTGTTAGAATTTGGCCATTTCAAGCAAATCTGATATAGATTTGTAACTTCATCAATACATTCCTTAAACATTTTCAGATTCTCTTGCAATTTGTTGTGTGCATTGACACACCAATCAGATGCATCAACCTTTCTTTTATCATTTATCTTCCTTAAGGCCTCTTGTTCTACCTTTTTCTCCATGTGAGAGGAATGATCTTCAAAAGAATCCATTAAAATTTCAACTTTTGTTCTAGAGGAAAAGAAGAATCAATGTTCACCTTTGGTAAATCCTATTGAATAATCTTTACTACACCATCAATTAATCCATTTTTCTTCATATGTTCCTATAGAATCTCCTTCCTTGTAAAAGCATGCAAAATATCACCAAGTTGTAACTTATGAAGGGGATAAATGTTTGACAAGTCAAATTGTCCCTCATGAGTAGGAATTTGCAAAAGTTGGGGTGTCACCATAGGTTGAAACTACATTTGCAGCCCTAGAAGGTCTTTGAAAGAATCTAAAGATGAAGAATCTTGACCTCTATCCATGGAATAATCTTGCTTCTCAAATTTCTTCTTCTTTGCATTCTGAACATTCTCAGGATCATCCTCTTTCTCTTTCTCATCATTTCCTAAATTTTCTAGAGGAGGAATATTATGTTCTTTATGAGAATTAGTGTTCCCCAGAGTAGGGACACTCACTTTACCTTATTCTCCTACACCTCGTGCACTAATATCCTACAGAGGAGTAGTATCCTCTTCTTTCTTATTTTCTTTTTCTATCTCCATCTAGGATACTTCATGTTTATCATGCATACTAGAGATATCTTCTCTATCTTTCTATCCAGAGGTTCCTTGTACTTCTTGTTGACCAGATGGATCTTGCTCATTAGTTTTCTCTAGAGGGGGCTCATTATTAGTTTTATATTTATCTGGAGGCTCTTGTGAATCAACATCTACTTCACTTTTTATGTCATTAATGATTTTCTTAGTAATTTTTTCAAGTTCACTTTGAATATGTCTTTTAATATCCTCATCCAAGCTCATTAGGAGATCTATTCTTCTTTTGGTGTGGAGCTCCTAGGCTTGTCTATGAATAATATTTTGTTTTTCTTCTAGGGAGATAGAGATCCTAGAATTTTCAATTTCTTGTTGTTTTAGTTCTTCATTAGCATTGATTGCTTCTTATCTTCTTTTCCTCAAAGCCTCAACAAGGCTATTCGAATCTTTGTTAACAATGTCATTGAAGGGAATGTTCTACATGAGCATATATTCAATGAAAACCTTTTTAATTGTCTTCTTGTCTTCTGAAGGGACATTCAGATGTAGCTCCATTGTACTATCCAATAGGATATACTCAATAATTCCATTTATGATGGCACTAAAATCAAGGGGTTCAAGTGTAATTAGAGGGGTTTTCTTAGCTTCCTCTTTTGCAATCTTCTTTTCCAAGGAGATATCTTCAATTTTAGTTTCTTCTTCCTCTTCTGGTTCTTCCTCATCATGATTCTTTCTCTTTAAATTTTTCTTGTGCCTTGGTTGCACAACACTTGTGGTTTTCCTCTATGATGGAGTAATAGATGTAACTTTCTTCTTCCACTAGATGATTGAGTTGATCTGGATGGCTATAGAGTAGATGCAACAATAGAAGAGGATCTACTAGATCTTCTTGAACCTTGAATAGCTTCTTGAGGAACATATTTGGCTTTAGAAACCTCCACAAGAATATCAAATGTAATCTTTAAATAAGTACCCAATATCTTGTGAATCTCATCTTTATCTTTTATCTTTGAGTGTTGCGGAGTACCCATCTCCTTAAGCACCCTTTCTACTTTCTTTTCATTGGATTCATCTCTCTATTTTGGTAAATTTCATCCATGATTTCTCTATATGTACCAAATATTTTTGCTTTGGGGTCCTTAGGTTTTGACAAAAAAAAATCTATATAGCCTTGTACAAATTATTGTTCAACCTCATAAGGAAAATTAGGGATCTATGAGGTTCTAGGATCCACTACTTTCATGAAATAATGATCCTTGTTTACCATGAAATTTACCTCATTCTCATACTTCCAGAACAAGTTTAATGGTATCCTATATCTACTCTACATTTCAAACAAAAAATTCTTGAAAAATCCCCAATAGAAAGTAGTATATGCTTGCTTATTCTAAAAATTGTTCATATGTTGTTTGATTTGTGCTCCTATAGAAGTGTACCTATCTTGAATCTTACCCTTAAAACTAGGTAACTCATTCAAAATGAATAATGAGACAAATTATCAAAGAACCAAACCTAAAATTGTATCCAATTTATTTTCTTATCTTTATGTTTTTCATCAACTGCTCTCTCAACATCTCACACAAGTCAAATCTAGCTCCTTCCTTCACCATTTGATATGTTGTGTGAATTGTAGTGGTGGTGGTAGACCCTTCTTTGTTTATAAAATAAATTTTGTATTCAATACCCATTGATGCATATTGGACACTAGGGCTTGTGATATCCTTCACAATTAGAGTTCTCTTATCAAATTTGGCATAGATGAGCTCCATAACCATTTCATTCTTTACAAACTTCAACACAGGGACTAGTCAGGAGGAAAAAAGACTAGTAATTTCCCTAATAGCTTCCTTTGTAATCATGTAGGGTTTGTATAGCCAAATGAAATTTTTATGAATGTGACTTAAAATGATTCTTACCCATTATTTGTATACACAAAAGTCTAGAAAATATTTCCAGATGTCCAAACCCTTTGTTGCCACATTTGCATATTTTGTCTTGTATATTCCATTCTTATTCAGTAACTCATGCCATACCACTTCAAAGGATGAAGTATGGCGAATCTCATTCAATTGGGAATGGATGTAAATCATTATATCTACACAGTACACAACATCCACTAGGACTTTTGAGAACATGCCATTTTTCCACTTCCATCACCTTGAAAGGAAACTTCTTATAAACATCAATTACCTAAGGTTTCACCACTAGAATTCCTTTAGAATTCTTCAAACACTACAGGTAGGGTTTCATACAAATAGCTTAAGAATCTAAGAACTCTTCTTCTTTCTCAAACACAAATGCTCTTGATTAAAAATTAGATCAAATGATCCAAAAACCACATAAAATACCTAACTTTCTGCCATAAATGCATTCGTACTTTGTTAGGTAAACCCTTTGCTGAAATTCTCTCTATCATCGAAAGGATAAAATGAAGCTCAACACACCTCAACAAAACATTCTCTTGCTCTAAAACCATCATCAGTAGATTCAATATTGTTCAACAAATTTACATGCCAAAGGAATTGATCCAATTCTTCTCCTATGTTGAAATATTCAACATCTTGTCCCTTTTAGGGGCTAAAAGGTTTGTAAATCATAGCTCCCCCTGATATAATACTCTATCTTAGTTTGTCTTAGGATCTTGTGTAGAATGCACAAGTGTAGAATCATCCTTCTTCCCATTTTCCTAAACTTATTTTTCCTTCCAAACCTTTTCATTTCCCTTCTTTTTTATATTAATGTAAGTCTTCTTTTGAGAAGTAGGTCTTATATACTTTCCTTTACAAAACATTACAATATGTGCTGATTTATTACAATTGTAGTAGGTGATACTAGATTGTGTAGCATAATTACTTCTTCTTACATTAGATTTGCAATAAACAACCCTATGACAAAACTTTTAGCAATAACCACAGAAGGATTGCGAATTCATAGCATTACTATTCCTTATCACTTTACTTCTACATTCATTAGCCTTATGACCAAATTTATTGCAAAAATAGTGTTTATGTTGAAAACTAAAAAAGTTGATTTAGATCTATAAATCCAAAATCAAAATTTCAACATGTAATGACCCTGCTCAAATCTGATTGAAAACTTCTTATTTTTGGCCTTAAAATTTTCATCAAACACTTTGCATACAAGGGTCATATGACTGGTATAACATTTCAGTTTGCTTTAATGGCTCTTTTCTTCAATTAGCATCAATGAGAATGCTTACAAATGACTCTAAATTGTCTAAACAATGACCTAACATGAATGTGCAACTTATTGTGGCAATATCCAATGCATATATATGAACTAAGCATGAAAAATGATCACCTACAACCAACTGGTATTTTAACAAACAGTTGGTATGCAAACTAACAAAACTGAATACAAATGATACTGAATTGCTCAAATGCAACTTATATCTCCTTAATTGCAATGAAATTTCTAATACAATGCTCATGAAATATGGCCAAGACTCTTGGCATTTACATGGATTACAAAATATGATAATGCTGGTATAATGCACACCTACAGCTGAAACTGATAACACCTAAAATGCAATGCTAACATGAATGATAAACAAAGGAACCTGGAGAAATGATGATGCCTTAGAAGAGAGCTGATGAAAGAATCAAGTTTCAAGCAAAATGAACTCCTCTTAGGCCCCAATCGAAGCTTTCACCTAGTTGCCCCTGTTCTTGCCTGGCAATACTTTAGATAAATAAATAGCAACCTCTAATCTCCTCTTGGCCTTGAAATGATTGTCTCGGCGATAGCAATTGAATGCAACAATACCCAAAACCATAGGATGCTTCGATGATGAGATATGAACAAAAATGTCTTGCCAATGGTGCCCTTGCTGTAGTATATCAGACCACTGAAATTATTTACCAGCAACCTGATAGCTATTCCAAAATACTCCAAAATGATTGCCAAGCTCTCCCAAGATGAATGCTCAAATACCCACAAAGAAACAATACACGAATGAGGCCATACAAGCAAAAATCTGAATATGATATGCAAAATTCTCCTCCATTAAAATCTGAAAATGACTAGTAACTATAACAGCAATGTGCAACAAATGAAATCGACCCAATGATGAAGTTCCAAAGCTCCAAAATGCCTCCAAAATCTGCAATGGATTTCCTCAAATCGATACAACCAAAATTTGGCCAAAGGCCATAAAATTTTGCTTTGAAGTACAAGTAGAAAGTCTAAAGCAACTTCCTCAACTTTGCAATAATTCAAGTGATATTTCACACCCTTAAAATTGCTATCCAATTGAGAGTTTTCATTCTCAATGGCCAAAGAAAACTACAGAAACCCTAGCCTCCACAACCATCAAACATCAACATCAACAACAACAAATCTGGATGATGAGAATGAGGCCCATGATGTTAATTTATACTTTTTCCTCAAGAGGTCGGCCTCCTTCTAGAACTTTCCCAAGTCACCTTCTAGAAGGAATACTATTTTATTTTATTTTATTATTTTGCACTTTATAATAAAATTATTCATAACATAAAGTACAAACATAACATTACTTTATAACATGAGGTTTCTAAAAATAGAAACATATCGAGAAATCATTAGAACACCTCCATATGTAGACTGAATCACAAAATGAGCCAACCAATCAACTGGGTATCTGTCAAACAATCCTCTGATCAAGTTCCATTAGCCTACGAGGATCAAGAATAGGCTAATTCCTCTAAACTACATCGCTCATGAAAAATGGGACATTACAGAACATAACATCAATGAAGCCTTTCTTAATTGAAAACACATGCAAAAATGTAAACTAAACTATGAAAACCAAAACATGATCATTCAAAAAGAAAACTCACTCCATTTTTCCTATTCACCAAGATCTTGATTTATGCATCTAGTGCCCTCAAATTTTCATAAGCACAAGTGCAACAAGAAGCTATGATGAATGAAAGAAAAGGTTGTATGGTCAAAATTCAATATGCTTTTTGGTGAGAAGAGAAGGTTTATATATATGTCCTCATGATAGATCCAAGTTATGGGATAAATGTGGGATAATTGAAAATTATCCCATATTGCTTAATCAAATGCAATTGATTGAAATGAGAGAGATAAATGAGTGGACTTATGATATAATTGGAATTTGGATTAAAAGTGAATTTATAAATTTAGATGAATGATTAAATTTAAACTAATTTATACATGAAAATGCAAATGATTTAAAATATTCAATGGATATAAGATTAATGTAAATGTATGTATGGATATCATTATGTATGAATAAAGTTTGTATGAAATAGATAAATGATTTATAAATGATTATGCAAATGGATAAATGCTTATAATATGAATGAATGAATGAATGCTTATAATATGGATAAATGCTTATAATATGTTAATGATTTAAGTGGATCAATGAAAATAGAGGAAGATATTAAATGAATTAATTAAACAAATAACAATATCCATTTAATTAATAGATGAAAAATAGGATGATAGTGAGGACAATTTTTGAGTGTCTACATTTTGCCCCTCTTTGAGACAATGCAACCTGTCATGTTGTTTCAAAGAAAAATAATTGATTAACTGATACATGCCCTAGGGATATCCTAGTAAGGATGATGATACAGATGATATGCCCCCTCGAGAGATTGACCAAACAGGCTATGATAAGATTAATCTCTCAATAGATCACGAGAAGAAGATTCGATAATTGATATTGCACGAGTAATTAAGCATAGATACAAATTCGATAAAAATCCACAACTGATAAGAAAAGATGTACATTTGATGAAAATATACAACTGACAGGCGTAACTGAACAATTGATGGAAATGCTCAGTATAGCTAGGTTGATATGTTGATTAAGCTAATTGAGATTGATGCTAGCACAAAACAATGATTAAATAATAGATTGAGCAATCAAAGGGCATTAGAGTCCCATACTAAAAAGCAAGTTGATTGATTTGATATTTGGATTAAACAACAAGCATCAATTAGATAAACCAATTAATTACTCTTTGAAATAAGGAGAATGAAGAAAATGAAATGATGGAGGGAATGGATGATGGAAGAAATGATAGATGAAAAAAAGATATATGAAGGTGATGAAGCTTCTTGTGCTTTACAAAGTGATTTATCATCATAGAGCTTATTATGTCACAAATTAGTATAAGCATCTAGATAACATGAACGTCTAGATGACTTGAATACTATTTACGTTTTTATTTAGCAATGAAGTATAAGCATCTAGGTATAAGGACCTTAGATGACTTGAATACTTATTGCATGGAAGACACTATCAAACAAGGAATGCTCTCATCCACACTAGAATCATAAGTCCTCGATGATTTTAGACAACCATGTCTTAAGACGAGTCATCTTGTGAATAAGAAACAATCCACAAACAACAAACAAGTGAACATGTGCCACATCCCTGCCTATCTAGTCCAAGACATCCTCGAGAAGCTAAAAGACATGCCACCAAAGATAAAAATCATAAAATAATCAAAAGACCGACAAACAAAAAAACATCTTGTTTCAATGTGAAATTGATTCTTGTCACAGTTTATGCTTTTTTTTGGATCTACAAGATAGATTGGTAGGTATGTTTCAATGTTCGCTTGATTGTCAATTGTGGTACATTTTGATTTTGTTGAAGTTCAAAGCTGTGTGGTGATTTGAAAGTGTTACTATTTTGGGATTTTTGAGGTTATTTGATGTTTTTTTTGGATTTTCAAAATATTTGACTTCTTTGGATTTTTTTTGAAATTTTTGAAATTTTTGAAATTTTCAAAATATTTGATTTTTTTTGGGATTTTGAAATATTTGATTTTTTTTATTTTTTGAAATATTTAGGGTTGTTTTTTTGGAATACCTATTTTTTTGAATTTTTTAGACTTTTACAATGAAAGGAGCAAATAGACAAGGAAGATAGTTTCTCTGACCATGAGATGTCGAGTATCCCAACCCATAACTAAGGTCGAGGAAATGCCCCAGTGAGGGATAAGACCAACCTAGTATGCATGGTGAAGTGAGCAAGTGAGGGGAATGTTGAACAATTCACAAGCCATGGTGAGTGTGAAAAGGTCATTATGAAGTGGAGGGTAAATGGAAATGGGATGGAAAGATCAAGTAGAGCTCCAAACGAAAGAGGAGTAAAGCCTCTACACATGGCACTAATTTCTTGGTTTTCACCATGGTACTTGCTCAAGGCATCATAGAAATGGTTTTCACTATTGAACGAATTGATTTCTCTTTACTTTTTTCATTTTTCTTTTCTTTTGTATTTTTTTAGGACTTTTTTCCTTTTTGTATTTTTAGGACTTTTTCCATTTTTGTATTTTTAGGACTTTTTTCCATTTTTTGTTTTTTTAGGATTTTTTTTCATTTTTTTGTATTTTTTCAGGACTTTTTTCCATTTTTTTGTATTTTTTTCAAGACTTTTTCCCATTTTTTTAATAATTTTTCAAGACTTTAAAAGAGTGTGCTTTCTGAAGCACTCAGGTATAAAACCTATGAATGTGCATATTGTTGATGGGATCACTAAGCAATTCACCATCTAGAGAAGATAACTGGTATTCCCAAATCCATACACAACAGTGATAACATATGGACCCAACTTGTTAGGCTCAAATTTACCCTTCTTTTCTTTGTCTTGTTGATTGCGAGGATTTTCATGAAGGACAAGATCCCCAATCTCAAATGTGCATGGTTTCACTTTATGGTTATAACTTTAGCACATTCGTTGTTGGTATGCTCTAAGATGATTGAAAGTAGTTTGTCTTCGTTCATCCAACAGTTTCAATTCCTACAAATGGGAAACTTGATAGTCTTCATCACTAATTTGATTGTGCAAGGAGACCTGCAAAGAAGGTAACTCGACCACAATGGGCAACATGGCTTCAAATCCATAGATGAGGGCATATGGGGTGGCACCTATGGGAGTGTAGACACTCATGCAGTAAGACCACAAGGTAGGATTCAATTGAACATGCCAATCTTGACTAGCTTCATTGACCATATTTTTAAGAATTTTGAGAATGGTCTTGTTAGAGGCCTTAGCCTAGTCATTACCTTGAGGGTAGTAAGGTGTAGAAAAATGATGTTGTATATGGAATTTCTCACAAAGTTCATGGACATCTTGATTTTTGAACGGATGACCATTATCTGTGATAATAGATAAAGGAACACCATAACGAAAGATGATATAGTTCAGTATGAAAGTGGCTATTTGTTTTCCAGTGATATGAGTGAGGGGAACATCTTCAATCCATTTCATGAAATAGTCAGTGGCAATGAGAATGAACTTATGACCATTGGATGAAGGTGGATGAATCTTTCCCATGAGATCAACTCCACACTGATAAAAGGTCCATGGTGTAGCAAGAGACTACAATTCTTATGTGGGAGCATGTATCAAATCTACATGTTTTTGACACTACTTGCATTTTTAACAAACTGATAAGCATCCTTTTCCATTGTAGGCCAATAATAACCCATACACAAGAGTTTCTTGGCTAAAGTAGGACCACTAGAATGTGCCCCACATATACCTTTATGTATTTATCATAAAGTAGTTTTGACCTCATCATGCTCAAGACATTTGAGTAAAGTACCATCAAGACCTTGGCAGTAAAGGGTATTGGCTAAGATTATGCAACGAGAGGCTTGATGGATAAAGGTTTTGTGATATTTATTGGATAGGTCTGATGGCAAGATGTTATCATAGAGATAGGTATAAATATCCCCATACCATTGAGAATTAGGCCCAACAATAAGGAAAATCATTTCAAATTTGTGATATATTGTAAGAAGGTTCCAAAAGAGGCTTTACCAAGAACTCATAGTAGGTGGCATTGCTTGGAATTTCCACAAGTGAACCAATTGTTTCCATTGCATCAACAACTCTGTTACTATCTCAGGGGATCTAATCAAAAGAAATTGATGTGAAATAGGCCTTGAAATCATCCACCATTCTTTGTAAGGCATCAATTTTTTGTCTTTTTTCTTATAGTCATCATTAACTTGTCTGATCACTAATTGAGAGTCACCAAGAGCACACAACTCTAGGATTTTTGATTGTACAGCCATATAGAGCCTAAAATGTAATGTCCCATATTTTGAAATATTGTTGGTAGATGGAAAATGTACCTTATAAGCTTTAGGTGTACAATCCCCTTGTGGTGTGGCAAAGAGAATGCCAACACTAGAACCACCTTGTGTGAAGGAGACATCAAAATATAAAGTCCAAAGATGTTTAGATTACATGTTGAAGATTAATTCATCAGGGAACTCTGTAATAAGAGGATGATTATCTATCATAGGAGCATCAACGAGTTGATATACTATAGCTTGTCTTTTGATTACTTTTCTTTCTACGTACTCAATATCAAACTTGCTAAGAATCATAACCCATTTAGCCAATCATCCTATGAGTGCTGCTTTGTTCAGGAGGTACTTAAGAGGATCAATTTTTGTGATGAGCTTTGTTTGGTGTGTAAGCATGTAATGTCATAGCTTTCATGAGGCAAAAACTACGACAAGGAATTCTCTTTAAATAGGAATATAATTGAGCTCATATCCCACTAGAGTATGACTGATGTAATAGATCACACATTCCTTTCCTTTAGAGTCATGTTATGCTAGAAGTGTCTCCAGTGCTATGGTGGTTGTGGATATATACAGAAGTAAAGGCTTTTCATTTGTAGGGGATACTAATACTGGTGGTATCATAAGATATTCTTTGATTTTCTAAAAAGCTTGCTCACACTTGTCATCCCATATGAATGGAACATTCTTGTGTAACAAGTGTTGAAATGGTTGACATTTATCTACAAGTTTTTCTATAAAATGATGGATAGAATGAATTTTTCCTTGTAATGATTGCAACTGACTGATATTCTTAGGTGGAGTAATTTCAAGTATAGCCTTTACTTTTGCAGGATCAACTTCAGTTCCTTTAGATGAGACAATATGTCCAAGGAGTTTTCTAGAGGTTACCCCAAAGGCACATTTATTTGGATTCAACTGGACCTTGTATGGTTCTAATATTGTGATTTTTTTTTCCATGAACTCTAGATGTCCAACTCTAGTGTAGGATTTTTTCAAAAAATCATCTACATAGTCTTCCAAATAGGTATGCATCATGTCATGAAAGATAGTGGTCATTGCACGTTGGTATGTGGCTCTGATGTTCTTCAACCTGAAGGGCATGACATTCCAATAGAAGGTTCCCCAAGGATAAGTGAATGTTTTCTTAATTTGATCTTCAGGAGAAATTTTAATCTAGATAAAATTTTGTGCCCTGCTATCAAATCCACTATCATGTCAATGTTTAGAAGTGGGAAATCATGTTTAGGACAAGCTTTGTTTAAGTCTTTAAAATATTTGCAAACTCAAATACCCCCATTAGGTTTTGAAATTGGTACTAAATTTGAAATCCAATCAGCATAGTCAACAGGTCTTATAAATCTCACAGCTAGCAACTTTTTCAATTCAACTTCTACCAATAGAGCGACATGCATGTGCATTTTTCTGAGCATTTTTTTAACAGGTTTTTCCCTTAGTGGCAAAGACAAGTGATGCATTGCTAAATCTAGATCAAGTACCAACATATCTGCATAGGACCACACAAATTTTACTTGTCTTTCCTTCTAAAAATGTATATGCTCTATTCTCTCTTTAGGTGTTAGTGATTCTGTTAGATGAATTATCCTGCATTTTTCTTCTATGCCCAGATTCGTTGGTACTATCTTCTCCACCAACATAGATTATTTTTCATGATAGAGTGCTAGGGGAAGCGTATCAAGCCTTCCATCCTTAGGCACCTCAGAGAGGTTTTTGTTGTGAATTCAACACATAGCTCCATTCGGAACGGGGACCCTCTCTTTCCTTCACCTCACTGGGTCACTTTTTTTTCCATCTCGTTTTGTGTGCCCCTTGATTGGTGTTCAAAATGGTCAGTGAGATTTAGGGAGTCATCTCGAGTTGGCCATGTTTTTTCCTCCTCAAATTTTCAAAGTTTTATTTCTTTGCGGGATCCCACAAGTTGTTTTCCTTAGCTTTTTAGGGTGGGCATCCCTGGAGCCTATCAGGTCCACCCTATCAGGCCTTCGTTGCCTCATTGCTATCTCAAGCAGCTTTCCTCTAGTGGCTTTCTGCCCATCAGAACCCAGAGCCTCCGTCATCGTCTACTTATCGTTGAACAACCCAACAGCCATCCGCCAACTACCACCCGCCTAGCGGGTCCCAGTGCTCCTGCTACCATTTTCAAATAACGACTTACCAACCCACCATACCTACATTTATGATGCACATTTAATGAGGGAATGTCTATAAATAGTAGACTCTAAACTACCATTTTTATTCGCCAGTTTGCTCAGAACGAGTTAGAGAGCCATCGTCTAGCCCCACCTCCGAGCCCAATGTGTCTCACAGCTGATTCAATGCATTTGCTAGTTGATTTTTTGCCTCCTTCATTAGAATCTTGAGGTGATTTTTTCGCTCGCACACCGCTTCATGTTTTTCTTTGATTTCTCGCAAAACTGATGAATTTGAAAGAAGAAAACTTATGAACTAGGTAGAAAAAAGCCAACGCGCAAAAATCCCACATCGTAAAACTTGAAAAACCTTCCATATCAACTAATGTGATGACCGTGAAACCTTGACTCACCGACGCCATCCATGAACCAAGTATTTTGACTCCTTTGGGCCTACAAACTTCCATTTCCATCGCGCTCGTTAAAAAAAAAAACCCAAAGTTAAACTCAAAGTGGTAAACGACCCTTTTGGGTCCACTATCGTGGGAGGATCCCGTCCCTTAGAAATCCAAAATTGATGAGAAAACTCACAAACTGAA
>VDFB02374089.1:0-58310 GCA_007258455.2 Sequoia sempervirens | reverse complement strand
AATATCATACAAATTGAACCCTGACATCAATAGACTTTGTATATCAAGCTACCACAATTCAAGTTTCAACTATAAATATTTATCATGCATGTTTTAAATGACATTCAAGTTTATGGTGGTTTTTTGTTTATATGATGTTATGTGATATTCTAATCGTAATTCATGCTTCTAGGCTGCACACACACACACACACACACACACACACACACACACACACACACACACACACACATATATATATATATATATATATATAATTTTACATGTTTTCTCCATTATGTCAACCCTACACCGGCAAGCAATGAATAGTGTGGGAATGAGGGGCAAGAAAATCGGTGACCCCTCTTTTGCAGTAAAGTTTGTTTGAGTGCTTTCTTTTCATTTTTGTGAGTTTGTTAAGTTTATCAAAGAAATGTGGTCTCACAGAATTCCATGAAAAGCTAATGCAATTGATAGCTACTCCTAGTTATTAGTTATGTAATGTGAAGTAATTGCATAACTGCTTAGGTTGACTTTGTAAAAACTATATTGTTATTGAAATTTTTTCATCTATCAACATCTAGTTGTTACTTATGCAATGTGAAGTAATGCTTTGAGTTTGAAAGATGTGCAATGCGATGTAATCAGCAATATGAATAAACTACATAATATAACCATTCTTTTATGCTATTGTACATCAAGATATTTAACCGTTGCTCACTTGATTAAATTTTCAAAGAGTTTAATTATGCACATGAGGAGACAATTAAATTTTGATTGTCAACTTCTATATATCAAATTATCCAATCTTGGAGTGTATCTCCATATACAAAAATGGCATCAACGCCAACTCAAACAAAGTTTTACGTATCGTGGCATATGCCATTCAATGTCTATTCAAAATTTACATGCCAAAATGTCTATCTCATTCTAAACTACTGGTGGATCATCAAAATGGAGCCTCTTTGAAGCACTCGTTGCCTCTGAAGGTAGTTGCACAAGAAAAAGTCAAACCACAATTGAGATGAGTTATACTATATAATTTAAAATTGAATAATTAACATCAAAATCAATATACATTAAATTATAATTGAACTCTAAAATTATAATCTTGATTACCTAAAATATTTGTCTCTTCAAAGGGTTAGGAGTCCTAGAATATGCCCCTCCTAAAGAACCAACTAAACCAACTTTTGTAATGTCAATCTATATATGTGAACAAAAAAAGATAAAATTGATCCAAGTTAGCATACAATTGTCACATTAGGAACATGGCAACAAACACAAAATAAAATAAACACATATCTCTTTAGGATGATCTTTTTCTTTATCTCCTTTAGGTGTTTCGACACCTCCTCCTTGAGGTGTTTCAACACCTACTCCTTCAGGTGTTCCAATACGTACTCCTTTAGGCATTGTGGCACTTGTCAACAACGATGTATAGCTCATAACTGTCTATACATAAAAATGACAAGTGCATATGAAACTACCAATCTATATTGATATCTGTATAATCGATCTTAAAAATCTTAATTCAATTGAATTTGAGTTCAATTACCTTCCCCTTGTCTAACATTGCACTTCCATAATTTGGACAAGGTTGCACCTTGCTCGCACTTGTCAACAACGACCTATAGCTCATAACTGCCTGTACATAAAAATAACAAGTACATGTATATGAAACTACCAATGTATGTCGATGTATGTATAATAAATATAATATCTTAAAATTATTAGTTCAATCGAATTTGAGTTCAATTACCTTCCCCTTATCTAACATTGCACTTAATAATCTGAACAAGGTTGCACCTCGCTCGCACTAGGTATTTCCTACAAGAGGAAAATAAGATAAACATATAAGTTATTATATAATTTCATTTATGACAAGCAAGTATATAATAAAAAATGTAAACGAGTGAGTGCAAAAATATATACTGTGTGTGTTGAGGCCAAATGAAATGGCCCTAAGGGTGCTATTAGTCACCTGTGCGAGCTCCTCCTCAGACATCAACTATTAAATAGACCATGTAAATAAATATTAGTACATTATACTATCTCTTATTAATATTCATTTAAAAACAAATGCAAGTTATGAATTTACAACTTAAATCTTACCTGTGCCACTATTCTAATGTTCCCCTCTCTAGCAGGAGAGGACTCTGTAGGGTGCGCTCAACTTCCATGAGTCTGATCTATAATGTCCACATTATGGAGGTCATAATCAGAAGTGTCCAAGGGATGCTCAGTGGGTTGTCCAAGAGGACCTAAGCATATCTGGCGGCACATGGAGCAAGTATGTGGCACACAAATATGTGGACCTGACGAGGATGACACAATAGCACTCGAACCATCGCCAACATCACTAGAATGTGGCTGAGCTACTGTAGAAGCATGCGAAACCAAAAGGCCACTCAAAGAGTGAATAGCTTGGATAGTTTGTGTGGCTGCATCCTGCATAATATCTAGATGATATACTGGAGGTGGTGGAGGAAGGGGAGGAGGGGGAACATATGGGTGCAGGACTACTCTAACTGCCCCTGGTCTATCCTGAGGCATACCTCCACCAACACCCTGGAAGGGTTTAATGTCAAAGTAATTGTCATGATGCCCTAACACAAACTCAACATATTATTTTTAATAAAGTAAAACGGTATATCACAATTGTTGTTCGGTGGTTTATCAAAAATCGTACACCAACTATTCCAAAAGTTATCTACAATGTCCATATTCGTGCACCATTTTATAGAAAGTTTTGGTTTATTAACATTAACTAGCAAACCAGTGCGGGGGTTAACAAATAAAGAGGCTATTTGGGTTTGGTTATTCGAGATCTTTCACATCATCATAAGACAATCCACATGTATAATATTCCCTCATGTCTTCTCGCCACGAATGAAAGGAATTATGTTGGGTGGAGAGGGTTTCTATATTTTTAATTATATCCTTCAATGTGTTTGACATCTCGAATAATCGAGGGATTCTCTTATAAACTTCAGAAATGCCCTTTAATTGCTACAATTTTTCACCAATTAATTCTTCAATTGATGGCTGCGGAGGTGGTGGAGTGTTTGGTATTTGTGCATTTTCATTCTCAGCTGGTGGATCATTTGGAATTTGTGCATTTTCATTTTCAGCAACCATAATGCCTGATTAAAGTTAAAAACTAATTAATCTAATTGAAATTAGACATATAATGAAAATATTATAAAAATACCATAGTTTTAAAAAAAACAAAAAAACCCTACTTTTGAACAAAAATCTATAAAATTCTCTAATTTTTAATACAAATACATAAAAAACACTATTTTTAAAGTCAAAATCCATAAAAAAACATTCATTTTAATCAAAATCCATAAAAAGCATTCATTTTTAATCAAAATCCATTTTAAACTCAAAATTTTCATAAAAATTCAATCAAAAACCCTATTTTGAAAAAAAATTCATAAAAAACTAACTGAAATTATACAAATCTAATTCAAAATTCGAGCAAAGCAAAGGAAAATCTAAAATCTAACGTTTTCAAAATAGATATCGGATAAATCGGATATCGGATATGTGGAGAACCTCCTCACTGTGTCGCCGCCTGTTTATGAATGCCAAATGATTTTAACAGGACCATTTTTTAATATATATGTTTGCTTCAAATCGGATATCTGATTTGGATCGGATATTCGATTTGAATCAGATATCCAATTTGGATTGGATATTCGATTTGAATCAAATATCTAATATGGAGATCTTGGTTTGGTGTTTTCTTTAGAAGTGTGTACTGACACCCAAGCCACAAAAAAGTCAATTTGGCATTTCCGCGTTTTTGGGTCAATGAAAAAAGTATTTTTTTCTCCATTGCCACTTTTTGGCCCATCATGATCCTACACATAGAAGAGGCCTACTAGTTGGCTCTCATTGTGAAGAATAAACACAACCAAAAATTAAAGGATGAGTGAAACTAGAACACTAGAGTAGAGAAGAACCAAGGCAACAAGATTAGATGTTGCAATAGGGGAACAACCCAAAGAGGTCAAGGAAGGGGTATTTAGTACCATAGAAGAAGAGAAGACCAAAGTTAATACCACTTAGAGAAACAAGATGATATGAATTAGCATGGTAATAGGCTAGTTGCCTACATTAGCTACCACTAGGACAGAGTGGATGATGGGGGAACCACAAATAAGAAAGAGTAGAGGATACCTGCCACATAGAGGGTTAAGAATAGCATGAGAGATATTCTCAGTAGGGTAGAAGAGGACATGAGAGGAAAAGTTAGAAATCATTTAGAGGAACCTATCTTTCATGTCGAAGGACATAGAGCATTTGAGTGTTGAGGGAAAAGACCATAAGATAGAGCAAGAGGTGTTTGGTAATGGGAGGTCACCTCCTTCAAAGAGGGACCCTAAGTGTCGAGGCTCACTAGTTCTTTGGAGATCTTTAATGTGTGACAAGAGGGGTGAGATGACACGGAGAAAGAGTTTGTTTAGGACCTAGTGCAAGGTTGGAGGAAAACCCTGTGATGTGGTTGATGGACAATGACAACATGGACAACTCAGAGTTTGATAAGATGGTTGACAAGTTGGGACTAAGGAGTTTGGGCTATCAGCTGCCATATTAGATTGGTTGGCTACATCATGAATAACAGAGTTTTTGGAGGAATAGTGTTGGGTGAGGTTTACCATTGGAGCATCCCATGACGAGGATCTGTGTGATATTGGACCAATAGATGTGTATGCAGGGGCATTAATAGCTGTGATACTTATGATTTCAAAGTTGTAACCTTGAATTTAAAAAATAAACAACGGAGAAATTTAGATTCAGAAATCATAAATAACTAAATTAAAGACGAGGCTTTTTTAGCCATGTGTATTCATGGCCTCCCAAAGTAAACACCGACACAGGTTAGGAAAACTCCCTGGCCTGAAGCACAGCGGCTTGAGGATCGTTATCTTCATGGCATTGGCCTTCCAGAATGTGGACCTCTTGTAAGGCACACTATGCTGCTCCCGCGGCTTCACGTACTGTCAGCAATCTCAGATGTGACACCTGCAGTAAGAACTTCATGGCATTGGCCTTCCAGAATGTGGACCTCTTGTAAGGCACACCATGCTGCTCCCGCGGCTTCACGTACTGTCAGCAATCTCAGATGTGACACGTAATCTTTTAGTCCCCATTATTTGCACTGGAAACCAGTCCTTCCTGGTCCGTCTCCCAACGAAGATGTACCCCGACAAACCCACATGCTGGATGCCAGTAACTGCAGATCAAATTAGCACAAATGTCACGCATTCACTACACGTAGCCATGCTTTCTAGAACCACAGAAAAATGAACGGGCGAGATTATGTTTATTGTCTTTCATATTAGGGAGCATTATCAGCTGTTGATCGCTGAAATCAGGCCACTCCCTCAAATAGAGGGAAACTCCTTCGGCGTAATAAAGTCCACTTATTACTATCAGAAAATCATTGTAAAGAGTGCTTTGAGCTAAGAAAATGGCCGAAGTTGTAACAGTAACATTGAATAACGATTCCAAGATGCCTGTGATAGGCTTCGGTTTGGCCGCAGACAATATCATAATAGCCAAGGGCTCTGCACCACTCGACCATGTTAAGGCCTCAGTGCTTGCAGCCATTCAGGTCAGCTAAAAACTTGTTTATTTTAGCATCAAGTTTTTTCTGAGAGCACGAATGACATCTTCTCTAGTTAGCCCTCAATTACTGTTTAAGTTCTTTCATTGGATTTCATTAATATTTGGTTCTCTATATGCTTTCCTAAACTAGTAAAGCATGCCTGTGCTTAGGTTGGTTATCGAGCATTTGATACTGCAAGCCTGTACCTCACAAAAGGCATATTGGGAGAGTCTTTGAAGGAAGCCTTTGAGAGGGCGCTTGTATCTCGCGAGGAAGTGTTTGTTTCCTCCAAGCTTTGGGGCACTGACTGCTATCCTCAGGATGTCATTCCTGCTCTCAGAAAAAGCTTAGAGTAAGTAAGGGCATTGTATTTTGTTATCAGTGATCTGTCATTCATGAGCTATTCTTATGGTTTTCTCTTTTGCTGACACAGGGCGTTGAAATTGGAGTACTTGGATTTGTATCTGATCCACTGGCCTTTTGCCCTGAAGAAGGGTACCATGTATCCTCTTATGACAGCAGATGATGTTGTAGCAATAGATATACAAGGTGTTTGGCGCGCAATGGAGAGTTGTGTTGAACTTGGTCTCGCCAGAGCAATTGGAGTCGCTAACTTTTCCACTAACAAGATTAGCGATATTCTTGCCTTTGCAAACATTCGTCCAGCTGTAAATCAGGTGTTTACGTTATTCCTCTGTTTCATGGAAATTGTTATTTAATGTTGAATGATCTCTTAGAAGTAATGGTAATTTTTTATTTAGTTCTATCACTTATTAGTCTATTCTTAGTTTTATATTAATGGTCACAGATTTTTTAGTGGATTTCAAAACGCTTTCTTTGGGAGGCGGACTGACTTTTATGTTTCCAACAAAGAATTCCAGTCAGCACAACCCATATAGTCCAATGTTCTCGTCGTCTATATTTCTTTTATAGGTCATAGTAATAACCACCTCGTTGTCATCAGTTTCTTTTTATTGTGTAGCTCTATATCAGAAATATACAATATAGCTCTATATTTAATCTTCAAGGATTCACTTAAGCTAGCTCCATATAGAAATATACAATATAGCTCTAGATCTAATCTTTAAGGATTCACTTAAGTGGTTACAACCTTACAACATACATCTTCCCCTTACGTAGCTCACTAACACACAAGTCTTAAAGTACATCTTAGATAGAAAGAGGAATGTAGGTGCATCCCCTTCTACACTATGGGTCTAGTGTTTTTTTTTTTTTATCAATTCAAATTATGATGACAAGACATGCATCCTATACTAGTTGTCATCACCAACAAGGTCATAGGTGTAGTAACATGCAACACATAATACCATTAATAATATTTAGACAGTCTACTATGTGTCTCATTCATCTTATAACTGAATTAATATAATCAAGATGTCATATGGTTTACATCACCTATTACTAGCATTTGTACTATCAATCACCTAGATCAATTTAAGAAAATAAACCTAAAGAACCATACCTCAAGTAGACAGAACATGAGAGGCACATAGATTTGTTTTCCTACACCATTGCTAATGTTAAACTCCTAAGATGTATAGCTCCAAACATCTCTCAGTTACATTCTATTGGTGAAAGCTAACTAACTCCATAAAATTAAGTAGCTCCTCACATATATCATCTACATGCTATTAATGAAAGATAGCTAAATCTATGATACAAACTAATATAATTTTTAGAATAGCACACTGTATAAGTCATTCATGCTAGAGCAATAATAACTTATTTATAAATGGTTGATAGTCTTACAAATTCAGAGATCATGAAAAGATGAGTAAGACAAGCTACAATAGGAGAACAATTATTCTTAACCTATAACCTTGTAGAGTCCATTTCTCAATCCTAGTTGTGATGCTAGCAATTTAGCTTCTATATCAATTTTAGCTATAAGCTATGAATTTTGAAATGTGAAAAATACCAAAACATTGATGAAAACATACCATCTAAAATATTTGCATCCTAGGCTAGTTAATCTAGTTATATTACCCCAAAGGGATACATTATATTATACAATAATTGTAGAGGACTTAAGGTCAAAATCCATAACATAAGTAACACATTAAACCCACATGAGCTGTCCTCTATCTAGTTCATACATAAACATAGGTACAAAGTCACAAAGTGATATCAAGCAGATGATTTTATTTATTCAATTATTATTTAAAAGCACATTATAAATTGGATAGCTATTAAATTCATAGATGTAATATTTGATAGTATTCTACTTTGGAGTACATACCATTTTTTTGTATGACCAATTACAAAAATTATTAAATAAATATCTAATAGATATTAAGACAAAATGTCTTACCATAGTTGGTAATACTTACCATTAGTTGCCTAAAGTTAGTAAAGACAACCTTAAAGAATTCCATTCCATGTTTAACATAGAATTATACCCATATTTAGAGTAGGTTGATCATCAATAAAGACTAAGAGTTTTTTATAGCATCAAATTTCAATGAATTAACTCATCCTCATTAGATATTTTAATGTCGCAAAATAACACCTCGGGGCAATTCCACATTTTTGCACTTTTGCCTAGCATTTATGACACTTCAGAGCATTAATAGAAAAAATCCCATGAGTCAAAATTTCATGATTCTGACCCCATGTGGACCAATGGCAGAGCAACATAAGCCTAGTGACACGTTTCCTGGCCTTGGACGCCTGTGCGGCGCGCAGACGTCTGTGTGACACACTGGCATCCTAGCAATTTTCTGAGTTTGAAATGGGGAGTCTCAAATCTTGACTCTCTCAACACGTGTCCTAGCAGTTATAAATTTGGATGTAATGGCTCTTTGTTTCCCTTGCATGCAACAAAAAGCCCTCTTTTTCTCTCATTTGGGGGTTCAAGCCATTCAATCAAGCTCTCTCCATACTTTCATTCTTGAGTTTTCTTCATTCTTGACAACAATACTTTTGCAAGCAAAGCCATGCTAGACTAAGGTCCTTCCAAACAGCTACAACTCTCAATCAAGTGCTCAATGGTATGTTCTTGTGCTTTAAAGAGGGTCTAGCCTGTGGGTAATGCTCTCTCTCTCTTACTCTTTTCTCCTACTTGTTCATTTCCTACTTCATGGTGCGAGTTCTACTCCTGAAGTGGGTTTTGCTTTCACCACACACTTTGTTTACTTCGTTTACACTCCTTTCCAACTTGGCTATCTGTGGGTGTGGGAACACCAAAATGGTGGTCTGACTGAGCCAGACCCCTATATATCCCCAATCTTTTCCCCTCATTCTTCTATGTGTAGGTCACAAAGTGGGACTTGGAGTGAAGACCCAAATGATCGATTGAAGGTGAGTTCTCTCCTAGCTCTCCTTGTATTTTGTTCTAAGTCTTCTACTTCCTATTTGGTTATTTTACTCAATATACTTCTGATTCGAGTTAGTAAGTGAAGCCTGGTTCTGTTCGCTTGAGCTCCTAAGCTTTCTATTGCTTAGGACACTAGTGCGCTCTTTGGACAACAACATGTTGCGCTAGCGTCCTGAATCCACATTCCTGTCTTTTGGCCAAAAGCTCCTCTGTCTGAGGCAAGAATCTAGGAGTTTCACTCCCTCAGATTATAAAGCAGTTCCTTGTAAAATTTAACGTGTACCTATTTCCTTGACAATCCTTCCACACTGAGGTGGATAAGGGCAGTTCATTCCTTGGTGATCTCTTGAGAACAAAGAGGCCTGTGTGCAGCGAATCCCTCTTATCTCACATTTTGGTGAACCCGATGTGAAGGATGATAGATCTATTTTTACAATCTTTCCATGTTCATGATAATGCCTTCTCTAAAGAAGATTTTGATATGTTGGATGATGCTCTAGATGACTTCTTAGAAGTGCTCTCCCCTATCTACAAATCTTCTGAGTAAGTTTCCTCTCCAACAACCGAAGAGTTAGTGAATGTAGTTGTGGTCTCTGTGGCTCCTTTGAGCCCTAAGAAACCCATCATTTATGTGACCCTGATAGACTCATCTTCTAGGGAGGATTATTTTGTCTATGGGATCTCATGTTGTAGTAATTCATTAGACTTATAGTTGAGGTTCGTGAAAACTATAGACTCCATTTCATATAATGTTGTTGGGCACACATATAATACAAGAAGAAACAAACAAAATCTAGATCAACAACCCTCTGTTCCTACATCTCAACCTACTCAAGTCTCTACTTCTTTACCCCCTTCTCAACCAAGCCTTCCCTCAACACCTAAACCTATGATCAAAGACCAGGTGATTATGATCTTGTCGAGCAACTTCGTGTTACTTCGGCCAAGATCTCACTTTAGGATTTGCTTCAGGCCGCTTTGGTTTATCAAGAGATGCTTCAAGAAGCTTTGTAAACTATTCTCTTTCTTGCCTCCACTAGGCCTATAGACATTAATGCATTGTTGGCTCATATTCAAGCGGGTTTGTCGAATATCACGTTCCATTCGCAAGAACTCCCACCTCCAGATGTGTGGAAGCAAGCAAACCCTTTGATGATTATAATTAATGTTAATAATATTGGTATTAGGCATACCCTCATTAAGACTGGTTCGACTCTCAATGTTTGCGACATTGACCTATTACCTAAGATTAAGGTTGATTCATCTTCTTTAGCAGCTTCTTCCTTGTATATATTCATGGGTAAATGATAATGTTGGCCGTCAAGCTCTAGGTATGATAATACTGCCTTTGTAGTTGGGTCCCATTACCTTACCCACCTTGGTTTATGTGATTCCTGGCCCTTTACCTTACAATCTTCTCTTGTGGAGACCTTGGATTCATGCTATGGGTGTTGTAACCTCTACTTTACACTGTTCCTTAAAATTCATCACAAACAATCAAGTGATTACGCTTAAAGTGGATCTAGAAGTTGTTCACCTTTGTGAACTAACGGCTGTCGGTTGTGCTTCAGTCATTTCCACTCTCAAGAATTGTATTTTGTCCTTAACTGTTGATGCTATCACGTGTTATTCGTCGATACTCTCTGTGGAATTTGTCCCCAAAGTGAGTTTTGTTAAAGACGTTCACCGCATAAAGTAGAAGATCGTAAGTCTTCTTCATCTTCCCCTTCTTCCTCTCAGTCAAATGCTTTCTTTGGTGATGATTAGGGCTCCTTATAATTTTTTGAATTCTTTATCACATAATATAAGGTGATCCCCTCTTCCATAGAATTTCCAGGTGCCTCCAATGTAAAGATGGATGATGCTCTCGTTAAGGTATAGAGAAGTGTGACCCTATTCAGGAGACCACTCCTTGCTCTACTAAAGAGAGTAATCCCACTCCTACAAAGGAGGTTAGTGTTTACGAACCTAGCGAAGAAGGTAGGAGCGCTCCCATGGAGACAATCGACATTCATTGGTGGAATGAAACACTCTACGTGAACCCACCACCTCTTGAAGTTTTGTAAACTCATTATGGTTTTGGATATGAACTTGCTTCTCAGTATGGTTATGGGTAGAAATGCCTAGGGCATATCGAGCAAGGAATCCAAGTCCATATCTATTTTAAATCATGAAAGTGCTATCTGGGTTTGGGATGCTCTATCAAACAAGATAAGCAAAAACCTTGGTGGAGTGTTAACATGATTTCAGTTAAACCACTGAGTTTGGTCCATCCCGAATTGATAGAGGATAAGGAGCAGGCCAAGAAAATCCCTCTGGATGTCTTCTCTTTAGATGAAGCACTTGAGGAATTCCTAGGTTCCTATTCCCCATTGCCTCCTTTTCATCACAAGAGACGATTCTCATATCACCTGCATAAACAAGCATATTTTGGAGAATCTGTCTTGAGTATTGATTAGGAAGACCCTCTATCTAATGTTAATAATGATATTCCGATATCAAATCCTGAAGATCGTAGTTCTATCCTTAAAGGGGATGCTACTCAAATCTCTATGGATCTTAAGTCCTCTAAAAAGTAATTAAGATTGGGAATGCCTCTTTTTGGAAGAAGCGGATGAGCATTCCGATCTCTTATACTCTCATCCTGCTATCTTTGCTTGGACATATGAGGATATTCCCAGTATTGATGAGTCTATAGTGGTTCACAATATCATCTTATGTCCCAACGCCAAGTTGGTTAAGCAAAAAATCCTAAAGATCAATCCCAGGGTGGCATTGATGGTTAAGACTAAGATAGAGAAGTTGTTGAAAGCAAGATTTATCCGTTTGATCGACTACTCTCCTTGGATTTCAAATATAGTCATTGTTAGTAAACTTGATGGCCGAATTCGCATATGCATTGACTTTCACAATCTTAATAAGGATTCTCTTAAGGATGATTTGTTTTTCCTAATATAGATATGATTGTGGATTCGACTGTAGGGCATGCGTCATTATCTTTTATGGATGGCTTCTCAGGTTACAATCAAATCTATATTAACCTAGAAGATCAATACAAGACAACTTTCACTACCCCTTGGGGTAGTTTCTGTTATGTGGTCATGCCCTTTGGGGTAAAAAATGTGGGAGAAACTCACGAACAGGCAACGACCCTGATATTTCATGATTTTATTCACAAGATCTTAGAAGACTATGTTGACAACATCTTGGAAAAATTAATAACTCATCAAGATCATGTACAGAACATTCGTCTTATCTTTGAAAGGCTTCGACTCTATAAGATGAGACTTAATCCCCATAAGTGCATCTTCAGAGTGGACGTTGGCAAGCTTTTGGGGTTCATAGTTTCTCACCGTGGAATGGAAGTCAACATGAATAAGATTAATGCCATTGTTAACACTCCTCCACCTAGAAATATTACTCAATTACAAAGTTTACAAGGGAAAATTCAGGCAATTCATAGATTTATATCTCAATTGGTTGATTGTACCCTTCCTTTCACTCGTTTGTTGAAGAAAGATGTTCGCTTCATATGGGATGAAGAATGCTAGAAAGCTTTTGAGTCAATCAAAGTTTATTTGGCCAATTCTCCTATATTGATGTCAGCTATGCAAGATAGACCCTTTTTGGTTTACCTCACAGCATCACCATATGCCTTGACAACCTTGTTGGATCAGTATGATGATGTCGAGGAAGAGATAGCAGTCTACTACATTAGCCACGTCCTAGTTGACTATGAAACTTGTTATTCCTCCATGAAGAAACAATGAATCACTCTTGTCTTTGCTACACAAAAGTTGAGGCACTATCTTCTCCATGCGTAAACCCACATCATTGTAAGGATTGACCTTTTAAAGGATTTGTTCTCTACTGCTAATCTTGTTGGGAGGTTAGCAAAGTGGGTTATGTTGCTTTTTGAGTTCGATATAAAGTTTGTAAATCAAGTGTCAATAAAGGGTCAAGCAGTTGTCGATCAATTGGAAAATGCTCCCTCATCTCGTTCCTTCCTAGGGTTGAATTTATTTCTTGATGAGAATATTTTCACAATTGATTACGACTTTGAATGGAAGATGTATTTTGATGGATTGAGGTGTCAGACTAGTTCTGGAGTGGGTGTGGTTTTGATATCCCCTGAAGGAAAACCAATCCTTTTATCCTTTCAATTAGATTTTCCTTGTACCAACAACATCGCTAAGTATGAAGCTCTTATTGTTGGCTTGTGTGCCACGATTGTGTTAAAGATAAAACATCTCCACACACTAGGAGATTATGAGTTTATTGTGAATTAGATTATGGGAACCTATCAAGCTAAACAAGATAAGTTTTCTCAATATTGAGATGTTGCTTTGCTTAATTGGTTCTCTTCTTTCACGATAGACAACATCCTTAGAAGGGAAAACAGACACACAGATACCATGGCAAGTGCTGCTTCCTTGGTACCTTTGGAGGAGGATACAAAAGAATACCACTTCATGGTTTAGGTCCTGCAAACCCTAATAGTTTCCGATCAACCTAAATCCAATGCCTTTGTGTGTTCTCACGTAGACTTGGGAGAATGGTTCTCTAGTATCTATAACTACTTGAAGATTGGAAACTTTTTCAATGATGCGACAAAGAATGATCACACTTGCATACAAAAGCTTTCAGCACATTATGTCATTTTGTCTAATGTTCTCTATCAAAAATCTTATAAAGGCTTACTTCTATAATGTCTCACAAAAGCAGAAATACCCCTCGCCCTTAAAGAAGCCCATTCAGGCTCTAGGGGTGGACACTTTGGAGGTAAATCCCTAGTGAGGAAACTGGTATACATGGGGTACTATTGGAAAACAATGGAACATGATTTCTTTGATTTCGTCCAAAAAGTGCCTTCAATGTCAACAACACAATCATCTTATTCACGCAATTGTCCAAGAGTTGCAAAATCAAACCTCTCCTTGGTCATTTGCAAAATGGGGGTTGGATATTAAAAAAAGATATCACCTCCTTCTTCTAAGGGACATATCTTTATTACTACTGCTACATATTACTTCATGAAATGGGTTGAAGCTATTCCACTCTGATCCATGAATGCTAAAGCTATCTACAAGTTTCTTCTGAACAATATTATTTCTCATTTTGGATTGCCTGTTACACTTGTTTCTAACAATTTTACACCATTCAAGAATAGGTAAAGCAGTTCTTAGAGAAATTTCATATTCAACATAGATTATCTATGTCATACTATACACAATCTAATGGCCAAGCAGAAGCATCTAACAAAACTCTTGAGCTCATTCTTCATAAAATAGTTAATAAATATGGTAAAGATTGGCATATTCAGTTAACATATGCCTTGTGGTCCTATCGCATGAGTGTTTGTATGGCGATGGGAACAATGCCTTACAACCTTGTGTATGGTGCCAAAGCTATCATGCCTTTGGAGTTGGAAATTTCATCCATATGGGTTTCCCTTGAAAGGATTAATTGATGGTGAAACCTATCGAGCCAATCATTTGCATCACTAGAGATGCTCGATGAGTGCTAATTACTGCCCTCGATTATCTTAAAGCTTATCATCGTTATCAAGACCATAGTTGCAAAACTCGCCAAATGCAAAAACTCGCCAAGCCCGGAAAATATGGTACGGAAAAAACTCGGCAAAAGTTTCGGCAAAAAACTCGGCAACTTAAAAAATTGCTTAAACTTCATTAAAATCACATTTTTTTTGCAAAATTCAATGATAAGATGCATCCAATGAGTCAATAAAATGAGAACATAGAAGAAACAAGCTGAGTCTAGTTATATTTGATTGATTTGAAAGAAAATTAGATACAAAATCGCATCCCCATGTGGAATGCTCAATACGCTGATAGTATACTAATAGTTTGAAACAAAATGAAAATAGCAAATTGTTTTTGTAAAACTGAAAGTAAATACAACATTAATATATTTCAGCTTTTACAAATTCACATCTTCCTCTTCCCATGTCTAGTATTTCTCAGTGTTCTCACTACGGGAGCGGCTGTAGTTGTAGGCATCTGCTGTGGCTCCTCAACCTCCATCCTGGATGCAGAGGCTACTACCGGTGGCTCTGGCACTGCCAATGACTCCTCCTCAGGATCATCCTCAATGTCATCCAATGAGAATGCAAATCCACCCTCGTCCTCCATTGCTTGTCGCTCAAAGTCATAAATCTCATTGTCAGAAAACAATGGAGGTTGCTCATCTTGCCCTATCCAATCATTGTATGGATCTATCTCATCCAAATCAATTGGATCATCTGATATCTCCTTAACTTGTTTTTTGCGCAGCCGAAGATTATATTGCACATACACAAGGTCATTCAGGCGTTTCTGAGCTAGTTTGTTCCTTTTCTTTGTGTGGATGGCCTCAAACAAGCTCCAATTGCGCTCACAATTGGAAGAGCTACAAGGCTGCGATAAGACACGGAGGGCAAATTGCTGGAGATGTGGGGTATTTCCACCCCAATTTGACCACCAAACATCTACAAAAAACAAATTAAGAGTTAGAAGAGAACCTAGAAACTTAGAAAGGAAAGTCAAAACTCAAAAGTTGAAATTTGAAAACATATTTTATCAAATTATCAATATTTGTAACTTGTAAATTTCAAAATTTATACCTGGTGGTTGATTGTGTATTGCTCTCTTTGCTAGCTCTAAAGAGAAGAGTTCACCCCTTTTTTCTCTATAACTTTGGATTTCATTAACAACAAGGTCTCCTGCATCAAGGTTAGGTGACATTCTCTGAATGCACTTCATGAGTCCCTCCATAACCTCTCCAGTAGGATCTGAGTAGGTGCTTGAATGGAAGAAATGAGGGTTCAAGAAGTAGCCTGCTGCATGGATGGGTTGGTGGAGTTGATGGTTCCACCTCCTGTCAATAATCTCCCAAATGGGATCAAATTTGAGGCTGTCCCCTTTATAATAATTTTTTATAGCCTCCTTGGCCCTATCCATGGCCTCATAAAGATATCCCATTGGGATTTTATCCCCATCCACCAAGCGGAGCACTCTAACCAAGGGCTCTGAAAGCTACAAATTACAATATAAAAATGCAAAAAGATTAGAGTTTCAAATTTACAATGAAAGACATCAAAAAATTTATTCAATTTGAATTCAAATTCAAAGTTTTGAAATTGAAGTTACCTTCACAATCTCTGCAGCCTTTTTTGCAAATTCAGCATCAAACACAATTCTTGACACATTATCTCCATCCGGCTTCTTTGAATAGGTTGAGTCATCCCATGATTTACTCACAAACATTTGTTTTAAAGCCGTCAAAGAACCAAGAATGCTTTGCAACGTTAAGAAGATCGTTGCAAACCTTGTGACACCTGGCCTCACCAATTCTTTCCCATGGGTGTGCTCCCTCATCAAGCGAAGAACCCAAGGGTGATTGTAGATATATTTAGTGATTCTCCTCGCGTCCTCTACAATTGGTGTGACCCAATCTAGTTTTCCTATGTCCTCCAAAAGAAGGTCAAGGACATGAGCTGCACATGGTGTCCAAAAAATTGAGGGGTGTTTATCTTGGAGAAGTCTTCCTGCTGCCACATATGCTGCTGCATTATCAGTTATGATTTGCACAACATTTGCAATCCCCACCTCCATGCAAACTCCCTCCAACATCTTAGCCAAATTTTCTGCACTTTTTACAATGTGGGAGGCATCAACTGATTTTAAAAACACCACCTCTTCTTTGCATGCAACCAAAAAATTAATGATGGTACGGTTTTTTCCATCCGTCCACCCATCAGAAAGAATAGAGCAGCCATATTTTTGCCATTTTTCTTTTTGCTCCTCTACTGCTGCCCTTGCCCTTTCAGTTGCATTAGTAAGCAACCTACAAGTACAAAGTGAAATTAAGTACACAATTTTAATTTGTAAACAAAAAAATAGCTTAAATTCATCATAAATTAAACTTAAAAAACATAAATTAAATAACATAAACTAACCTCCCACTCAAGTCCGTGCGAGAAGGCGCCTTGTAGCCTTTTCCTGCAACTGTCAATGCGGTGACCAAATTGTGCCAGTAAGGAGAACTCGCCACATTGAAAGCAATATTGTTAAAATACCAAAAATCTGCACAAGCAATGTCTGCTTGCTCATGCACCTCCCTATTCCATCCAGTCGCCTCTAAGGAAGGTTGTGCACCAGTTGTGTTTCTAGGCACAAAAAAACTATCCAACCGTGTCGGTGTAGGTCCTGTAGCTACCCTTGCCCCTGGTGCTCTACTAGAGGAAGATGAAGGGATGGAGGTTGAGGTGCCAATGGGTTGCCTTGACCTTCGCACACGTGGGCCACGAAGAGAGCCCACTATCTCCTGAATCTCCTGAGTAACATCATAATCATCATCTGACTCAACTGGAACACCTTGAGAAGAGGCAATGGTTGCTTGCATTGCTGCTCTTGCCATCTCTCTTTTCATTTTTTTTTCTTCTGCAGCTGAAAGTATGGCATTCATTTGTCTTTTTATTTCCTCTGTTGTATGAGGACATTCCTTAGCATCACGTTGAGGGATGCCTGCAAGGTGGTACTTGAGGCGATTGATGCCCCCACGATATACTTTTTTACATGGAATGCAATATACTGTGCCAGGTATGGGTCCTAGATAAGCATACTTCCAAGCAGGATCTCTAGCTCCTGGAGGACGTTTACCTACAAAGTCCGCAGGCACGGATGGGGCAGAGCCTGAGGCAGAAGTGGGTTCAGAAGCCATTATCAATTAATTATTAACCTACACAAAGTGAAAGTCATAGCACAACTTGTTAGTTTTTGATAGAAAATTTAAAAACAAACTAAATTAGATTAAATCAAGAGAGATTACTTTAAGTTTAAATTACTAAAAATCTATCACTAGATTCTAAATCTAAACATTTTCATAACAAAAAAATTGGATTTAAAAATAAAAAATAAAAACTAGGGTTTCAAAAAAATGTGAAAAAATGTAAAAAATATGAAAATGACTTCAAACTAGTAAAAAATTAAGCTAATCTAAGATTGTAAGCATGTTATTCAACAAAAAAGAGGATTCAATCATTCAAAACAAAAAAAAAATAACTAGGGTTTAAAGAAAATTTAAAAAAAATGAAAAAATCAGCAAAATATGTTAAAAAATCAGAAAAAATCATTAAAAAATCTTGTTTTGATGAATCTAAATCTTGTTTTGATGAATCTAAATGCATTTAAATCATTTTCACACTACAATCAAATGATTTTTAAACATAGAACCAACAAGAATGAAGAATTTTTTAAAAAAGAAGAAAGAACAAGAAAAATGAGAAACCCTACCTGGAAATCCAATTTGCCTTCTAAATTCGATGTAAATGCCCTTCAAATCTTGTCTTTTGGATGCAAAATCACTGCAAATGAGTGCACAATGCCTTGGAGAGGTTTTTTGCTGAGTGTGAGAAGAGAGTGAATGAAAAAAGACAACTTAAAATTGCTTTTTAGCGGCTGCTTGGGCGTTCTAACTGTCGCGCGGGTTTTTCTGAAAAACTCGCCGTACTTTCTGGAAAAACTCGCCAAAAGTACGGCGAGTTTTTCCAGAAAGTACGGGCGAGTTTTCTGGCGTACAAGTGCCTGAAAAACTCGCCCCCTGGAAAAACTCGCGAGTTTTTCACTACTCGCCGGGTTTTGTGCGAGTCTTGCAACTATGATCAAGACAATACAACCAAAATGTGCTTCCTAGGACCTTTAAGTTGGAAGGCGTAGTTCTTTAAAAATCAGAGAAATGTAAATGTGCCACCTGATTAGAGAGGGAAATTTATTCCTAACTGGTTAGGCCCTTACATTGTTGTCTCTGTGTATGGTTCGGGTGCCTACAGATTATCATCCATAGATGGAATGCCTTTGAAAGAGCCCATTAATGTGATGCACCTTCATCTATATTATGTGTAGTGTCCCATGTGTCATGTGTATGGTGTTCTCTCTTTAAAGTGGTAGTAGCACTTCGTATGTTGACATTGTTCATTAACACTATGAATTTTTTGTGTTATGATATGACCATGTGTGTGTGTGTGTAAATGATATACATACATGTGTCTTACTATGCTAGGCATCCATGCATCACATCACATCTTTTAAGGCAATGAGATCATCATTGTATTTAATTGCCATACAACTACGTGTGTTTATTAAATCATGTTAGTATCTAATGTAAACATACATCCATATGAGCATGTAATATCCATAGCATCAACATACATGGAAATAAAAAACATGCACTTCAAAATACACAATGCCATGATATTGAAACCAATATATATATATGTGTGTGTGTGTGTGTGTGTGTGTGTGTCAAATGTCATGTACATGTATCAGGCCAGTACTATAAAAAATGAGTGGCTACTAAATATGTTTTTCTCTCGCTACAAAAATGATATACAAAATCAGGGGTCCCTATGGTTGTGGCGCGTGGCTCCTTGAGCCCTCTGGCTCAGCTGTTGTTGCTATGGTCTAGGGAGAGGCTGCATGGTGGTCATGGATTGGGATCGATGCGAGCACGATGTGGACAAAGATACCTACATCTCCCTGATCTCTCCCTACAATGAGCATATAGTCATTTGTGCCTATGTCAGCCTGTGTTGTAGCTGTTGAACATCCACTAGGATCACAACTAGTGGCAGCCTATTGAGGTCATCAAGGTATCTCTAAAGGGTGTCATGCACCTACTTGATGATGTTGGCCCTTGTCATTGCCACGTCTTGCTTTGCAAGCTTCGTTCGTAGCTCCCCCGACAACTGGTCGCGTTGTCCCCAAAAAGTGCTAACCTTTGTAGTCAACTAGACAATCTCTGCTCCCCACTCATTGGTAGTCCTTAGGCATGCTACCAACTCAAAAATGTGGGCATGTTGCTCCGCAGACACTGGCCAAAAAGTCTCTAGGGCCATCCCTTGAACAAGCACATCAGGGGCCACCTCTATTATGCACTGAGCCATGAGCCCAGTCCATCCCTGTGCATCCTCTGTAACCACAAAAAGAAAACAAAAAATCTATATCACATGGCATATATGTGTGTAATCATAAATGAAAGAAAATGAGAGTACTAAAATATAAACATCATGCTCTGTCTACCTGGGTCCCCTAACTGCCATGTGGGGTTAGGGTGAGAAGTGACACTGGGACTCACGTCACTAGTATTAGCAACCGCTCTTGGTGCCGCCAAGGCTATGCTGCTGTAGTAGTAGATGATGGTGGGGCTGATGAGATAGGGGTAGCTATTGAGGGGTTTGACCTCCTCCGTTGCCTCGACCTCTGTGGTGCAGCCTCCTCCTTCTATGACCTCTCCTCCTCCTCACTGGCTTGCTACCACCCTCTTCGTCTATCTTGTGGGCTTGGATCCTCTCTAGGGGCATCCTCGCCGAACATAGGAGGATGGTGCCTATCCCACCACCCTCTAAAGTCCATAGCAATCTTGACATTATCTGTTGGTGCTATAGGCGACAAATTGTGATCGGTCTCATCATCATCCAAGGGGATAAAATCAGTGATGGTGGGGCGAGGGCGATCACTAGGTTTGGTCATGCTCTTGTAAGCCCTCGTATATGTGGGCACGTCTTGAGGAATCATCTGTACATGGCCATGTTGTCACATGACTCGACTCTAGTAGTATGGTACGATGATATAATCACAGCGACCTACTAGAAAACAATCCCGCTGTAGGTTCCTCAGGTACCTACCATCATCTACCCATCAAAACAATTGATAAGGTCTCCATCTGGCCCCATCTACCTCAAGAGTATCAAACTATAACCACTAAAATTGTAAGTCTCCATACCTCCACTACCCTATCATATCATACCAATGGGCCATGGGGACGCGATATGGTGATAACTGGGGAAAATTGACTGGCCTTGTGTACATGATGTGGACAAAAGCCCACACTTGCAAACATGTGCATCCAGTAAGGCTGCGGTACTCATAATGAAAGTACCAGCCTAACTCCTGGTATGGGTGTTCTAATACACTGCGCCACTAGGAAAAAACTATCCTATGCTCTACCATCTCTCTAATAGTATGGATGAGGCCCCCGTATAGGTGAGAGCCTCGCCCGTCTATCATGATCCAAAATGCAATAGTCACAACCATCACCTGGCATAGCAGTGAAGCAGTGGTCCATGCTTGGTCATACCAGTGTGTATAGATGTGGCCTATGTCGTCACTGCCATTCATCCATCTCGAGTAGTAGAGGACTCCCTCCATCCACTCCTGTGCCAATCGAGGGCCACCCGCCGTCTGTGGATGGGGAGTCTAAGGATCTAATAGACATCCTTGAGTGTGATCATCATCCCTCTTGTTTGCAGCTGGATAGATGACATGGTGGCATCCCACTGCTCCATCAATGCCTTCAACATCCTCTTGTGGTAGCGCATCTCTGGCATGGTGAATGCATGCCAGAGACCGACCTGTTCTAGGTGTGTGACCTCATCTGTAGTAAGATGGTCGCTCTACTTGCGAACTAGTTGATAAGCTTGCCCTCCCAGATGCTCGCGAATCCTTGGATTCTCTTGCAAAAGTGGAAAAAATTCTAAGTTAGAACATAGAATCTTAATTTAAAAACCAAATTTTTTCAAGACCTATGTGTGTTGTGCAAACGTCTACGCGTCATGCATACGTCACCATCTGCCATGGATGCCTCGAGGACAACAGTGCAAAATCGGGACGCCAACGCATATCCTAGATGGAAGTACACATTTTGGATGTGAGCACCCAAAATTTATGCTTGTACAGCTCGATGAGGGAAAAAATGCTAAAAAGAGTTTAAATTCACAAAAAATGAGGTTTTGAGACCTACCTAGCCTACCTCGCGACCGTTGACTATGTTGTCGCACAACTGCTCTAGTTGAGGCACCTTGTACTCCCTCCTGCTCAACATTTTGCTAACTTTTCTCTCACAAAATTCAACAATTTGCTCGCAGTGAATAGCGAAAATAACCCTTCTATGGGCCCACCTAGGTATATATAGGCCCCCCAGGGCCCAATTTTCCTAGAGTTTTTGGCTCCCCAGTTTCTCCTAAATTTACCCCACCTAGTTGGGGCCAAACTTAGGAAGGGGCATATAGTCACCTCTTGATCATATTTTTCTTCCAAATCAACGAATTTTTCTTGACCATTCTTCTTGCCATGGTAGCTTCTTCTGATTTTTGAAGCTAACCTAAAATTTGAGTTTTGCAGGTTAAAGTTTTGTGCAATTCTTCACAACTACTTTGATGCTACTTGTTGAGCTCAGTTGCTAGAGGCATCTTCGGTACCAGTTAGCTCAACCTTAGTGGCCTTTGAGGCCCCTTTTCCTAGCACGCAAATCTGTAAAATTCAAATTTGAGGTGAAATTTTTTTTCTCTACTTTAGTGCGGCTGATTTTTCCAAAAATCAAGCCCACTAAAGTGGGGGCAAAATGTAATGTTGAAGAATTGCACCTAGGGGCAATTCCACATTTTTGCACTTTTGCCTAGCATTTATGACCCCTTAGAGCATTAATGGCAAAAATCGCATAAGTCAAAATTCCATGATTTTGACCCCATGTGAACCAATGGCAAAGCAACAGAAGCCTAGCAACATGTTCCCCAAAAATCTAGGCCTTGGACGCCTGTGCGGTGCACAAACATCTGTGTGGTGCCCTAGCATCTTGGTGGTTTTCTGAGTTTGAAATGGGGAATCTCAAATCTTGACTCTCTCGACATGTGTCCTAGTAGTCAAAATTCGGATGTAACAGCTCTTTGTCGCCCTTGCATGCAACAAAAATCCCTCTTTTTCTCTCATTTGGGTGTTCAAGACATTCAATCAGGCTCTCTCCATACTTTCATTCTTGAGTTCTCTTCATTCTTAACAGCAGTACTCTCGCAAGCGAAGCCATGCTAGACTGAGGTCCTTCCAAATAGGTACAACTCTCAAGCGAGTGCTCAATGGTGCGTTTGTGCACTCCAGAGAGGGTCTAGGCCCATGGGTAACACTCTCTCTCTCTCTCTCTTACTCTTTTCTCCTACTTGTTCATTTGCTACTTCATTGTGCGGGTTCTACTCCTGAAGCAGGTTTTGCTTTCACCACATGCTTTGTTTACTTTGTTTACACTCCTTTCCAACTTGGCTATCCATGGAGGTGGGAACACCAAAATGGGGGTCTGACTGAGGTATACCCCTATATAGCCCCAACCTTTTCCCCTCGTTCTTCTATGTGTAGGTTGTAAAGTGGGATTTGGAGTGAAGACTCAAATGTCCGATTGAAGGTGAGTTCTCTCCCATCTCTCCTTGTATTTTGTTCTAAGTCTTCTGCTTCCTATTTGCTTATTTTACTCAATATACTTCTGATCCGAGTTAGTAAGTGAAGCATGGTTTTTCCCGCTTGAGCTCCTGAGCTTTCTGTTGCTTAGGATGTCAACGTGCTCTTTGGAAACTAGCGCGTCGCACTGGCATCTTGAATCCGCGTTCTCGTCTTTTGGCCGAAAGCTCCTCTGTCTGAGGCAAGAATCTAGGAGTTTCACTCCATTGGATTATAAAGCAGTTCCCTATAAAAGTTAACGTGTGCCTATTTCCTTCACAATCCTTTCGCGTTGAGGTGGATAAGGGCAATTCATTCCCTAGTGATCTCTTGAGAATGAAGAGGCACGTGTGCAACAAATCCCTCTTATCTCACAGATACAAAGTTATTAGGACTCCTTCATTAATTTAGGTTCATGTCAAGGCTATGTTTTCCATGCCCTTATTTCTTGGAAGAAAAGATGTCACTAGGGCCATGAGGCTAACCCATACCATCTATATTTATTATATTATCAACACACAAAATTGACAATTTTAGCTTATATAAGTCTAGAGGCATTCGTACACATTCACATCAACACAAACCATAAGAAAAGTGACTCTAAAATTTCATTCAAGAATGGAGTAGATTATGAAAATCCAAAGATAATAAACATTGTAGTAGATAAGCATGAAGACAACAAGTTAAATATCTATTTACAAAGGGCTATATAGTTGGGACATATAAATTGGAAGGTGAGTTCATCACCATCTAATTCCAATTTCAATCTCAAGATGAAGCATAATAAAGAGAGATATAATAAAGTTTAGGAAAAATCTTAACTCATGCACCTATTTCTTAAGAACTCCCTTCAAACATGAGTTACCAAGGTATCCCTTGTTTAAAGGCTACTTGTTGTCACTTAGAAGTGCACGCTCGCTAAGTTGCAAACTGAGCCTACTAGTGAAACATGGGAAACCTTCCACGTTGTGGGTCACCTATGATGGAAAAGAGTTCTTCTAGAGAGGCTTGGTTCCCTTAGAGACTTCACATAATTAACCTATCCTACTGATGCATGTTGCAAAAAGGGTGAAAGGAAACATTTCATGAAATCTATGATTAATAAGGTGGTGCACCAAAAAGATTCCAAACCTATACTGTTGTTTAGACACAATATGATCAAATGAACAAGTTGTTTCATGCACAACTCAAGTTTGGACATACTTATAAATTAATATTTCATAGGAAAGATGAAGTTTTCCAGTTCGAAGAGAAAAATTTAGATGTTTTCATAGTTAGAAGTTGTTCAAACCATTGTTAAAACTTATAACCTGCATAAGGTATGTACATCTCTGCAAGAAGGTGCTGAAAGAAATGAGACATACATTGAGGATTTGCATATAAATCACAGGAAATATATCAATAATTTGTACATGCACACAAACTATAGATAAAAGAAGGAAAAATACTTGTCTTTTATTGATAAACGATACTTACAAACAGCTGCATATACTTGAGAAATGGAGTTACAAAGCTCCTCCAACTTGAAAGAACTTTGAAAACAAGTTACAATACATTGTGAAGAGAGCAAGAACTCCCAAAAAATCTGCCCTTAGGCTTGCTAATATACTGTCCAACACCTTGCTAGATATTACGAACATGTGTTGCAAGTGAATGACATGTGTTTGATTTAGTTGGCTGGGTCAAACCTTCTTGGGTATCCAAAACTGTCATCCCTACATTCCAGCCCCTTAAAATGCTCCAAAAAGCTGTTTGAATAAAGAAAAATTCTTGCCTTGACCCTATTTATCAGCCAAGACTCCTTGGAAAACTCTTAGATGCTTGGAGATGCTCCAAAGTGGGTCAAACTGCCCTGTATTCTTTCCATCAGTTTTCCACAACCAACCAAACTGCCCCTAGATGTCCTCCAACTGCTCATAATTGCTGATTGCTTCCCCAAATGTTGAAACTTTCCTCAAATCTGCTAATAAAGTATGTGGGAAAAGATTTGAAAAAGTCATAAAGAGTTGAGACTCCTTTATGTTCGTTCTTCTATGTGACTTACCTTTTGAAGTTTCTTTGTCATGAAATATCAATCACTAGATCTACAAACTGCAGTAACAGTCTTCATGATCTTTGCATATTAGACACTTCTTTTAGGACTGTCATTGTGTTTATTCTTCACAAGTTTCCTTTTACTGTTCACTGCCCTTGACTATAATCACCAATTGCTGATATGAAAAGAAAACCTTTTCACTATAGCTTCTCTGTAAGCAATTTCCAAATCCTTTTAAATTGTCCTTTACTCCTCTATAGGACTGTCCATTAACTCTCAAATGTCTGCTCCTCTTTTCCCAAATACCTATGCTATGCATTATCTTCCACGTCTTCTTGGATTGTCATGTTAATGTCTTTTATGAGCCTAGTCCTGTAATCTTTCATCAGAAATCTCTTACTAACTGTCATGAAAAGGTGTCATGCCAATACATCTTAACTGTCACTGTACCTTGTAGCTGTCACTGTGCTTGGTGCATACTTGACTGCCATGACACTGTGGCATATTGTCATGATATTTTTTTATTTATTGTTTAACCTCTGTTGACTTAACTCTCTCTTCAATAGTCAAGATATCTTCTCTATTGTTCAAGCTTGGATGATTTGAAAATAACAATGAACTGTCCTTATTTATGCATAGTCCTTTGTCATGATGGTATTATCACTGCCACTTGAGAGTGCCCTGTCATGTATACCCTTTGGACTTGTCTAGAATAGACTTTTGGAAACACATCCATTCATGACAGTTGCATCTTTGAGATTCTCTACTGTATGCGTAAGTTCAAACGTCAAACCCAATTAGGGATCTTTCACAGAAGTTCACACTCAGAACCAGAGTTGTCAACATCAGGCCATTTACATGAATCTATAATATCTATAACAGAATTAGAGGATGACATGCCAATATCCTTACAGGCATGAACATGTGGGTTTCCATACCAGCAAGCAACTTGCTCCTTTTCTATAACTACTAAATACATAGACTTCATAAATTTCCCTTCCTTGGACCAATTAGGGGAAGTTGCAGTATAAGGTTCTGCAACTGAAAGGACTCTTTCTACATCTCGTTTCGAAGAGTTCGTTAAACATTACTCTTTCAAAATTGCCTACATTATCCCATTTTCTAAGAGCCATTTTCTTTTCAGGACTAGGATGGTCTTCCATATGGTAGCACCTTCAGTTGATCTGATCTTTGAACCTGTGTATTCCTTCTACCTGACCAGATGAAGTACATGATGGCAGAGATGTGGGTGAGGCAATTCCACTACCATCATGAATCCCAGTTGTATTATCAGCTCCATCTATGTTTGGGACTTCAGTTTTAGGTTGCTTCAGTCTAGGTTGCAATGGCAGTCCATTAGTAGCTACTTCTGCACCTACATCGTCATGTTCAACTTCCACTCGAAATTCTCTTTTGCCTGTACAGTTTTTCACTGTCACCAGTGTTACCGAGATGACTGTACTTTCAAGTGTTTTATCATGGTCTTCTTGCCATTTGTGGTTTGGCCTGTCCTACCTTGTTTGATAACCTTTACATCTGTATTTATTGTCATGAAAACTGCCCATGTCCCTATACTCTGTCCATTCTCTCTTTATCGTGGACAGTCCACTGTAGAAGGTTATTGCTTTGACATGACTGCTACTACTTGACGTTCCTGCCCTTGTTCATTGCGTACTATGCATTTCATCTAGGACTGCCATTCTCAACAAGTCTTTACATTAACACCCTCTCTCTTTCATTTGCAACAACCAATTCCTCTTGTATTGACCATCCCTGACTGTCCATGACAAATGGTGTAAATTGAAATTGATCTCTCTGGAAAGAAATTCCAGCTCTGCAATGGACTCAATCTGGCCCTTCTTGAATGTATTCTCCAGTATCCACTCAACACAGAATACATAAAACCATAGCAACAAAAATCGTTTGGGGAAAAAATCAACAAACCAAAATATCAGGATTTTTTGAAAAAATCGGATTTGAAAAAAATTAAAAAATTGTAGAAAAAGAGACAAGCTATTTTTTTTTTTTTTTTTTTAAACTTAAGGTCATTTCTATAACATAGAGATGTAGAGAGCAAATAAAATAGAGATTTTAACTCATAAAATAGAGATTTTAACTCATAAATTGTAGAAAATAGATTTTTTTTTGGTTTATATTCATATCACTGATTACATTGCATTGCACAAAATAAAAGAATTCCAACAGAGGTAATGTGAAAACAACAAAGCCTGCGAGCATAGAAGTTGTATGACAAGCAGAAGCTTTTTCACAAATTGCTCATAGCCACCCTCGAACAACCCAATCTGGCCAGCTTCTGATCTTAAAGATAAATCCTAATTTCAGAACAAAAGCTAGTCCTCCTCATAATTTAACCTTCCAACATTGCAGAACAAGAACTGTAGATATAACTATTATTGTTGGTTTGTTCTCAAATGGTTTTATGCTTCGAATATAAAGAGAAACCTTCGAAAGGACATAAACGCAATGAGTCGACAAATATTTATAAAATTAAGGTTGTATAGCACAAGGCAAAGAGAGCTGATCTAATTAATCTCAAGCAGAAACCAATGTCTAAGTTCGTCCAAAAGATTGCAAGAAGGCAGCAGTTCCTATGGTTTCCCTTTTTGCAATGTGAGGATCACCCAACATCAAATCTAACAAATAAAAAGTAAGATCAATGGATGGATAACAGTAACCTTTCCAGATTATCAGTACCTGATTGCAACGTGTGATATCATAGCACGTAGATTAGTATTTGGCTATGGATAGAAAGTGCATGACTAAGTATCATACTCAAGCATAAGTAGGGACAAGGAGATAATCATGCATAATTTGTATTTAAGGATATGATGTATTTCGAGATACATGCAAGTTGTCGTCCACTACAAGCATGTCTGCACTATAATTGTAATCATATAATGCTATGAATAATTTAGGCAGTGCCAAAGGACAAGCACCTGTATATACCCCTAATATTGCATACATTGAGGTGACAGACAAATATTGATTAATAAATTGTAAAGTACATTATGTGCAAATTATATTGTAATCAAATTGTATGAGTTTTCTTATGATAGTATAGAGGAGTAGGGAGAGGACCCAGTAGTTGAGCATGTTTCAATAATTGTGATAGTTGTAGTTTATATAATGTCTAATAGTTGTGATAGTAGTTGTTTATATAATGCCCAATAGTTGTGATAGTAGTTGTTTATATAATGTCCAATAGTTGTGACTTGACTACCCATAATTAAACAAAATGTATTCCTTTGATTTAAAAAGCAGCCAATCATGTGATGCCACATTAGTGCTCAACTACCCATGATGTGAATGCACAAGTATTAGTCTCACTTTTTTTGGGGGGCTTTTTGGACACCTTGACAAAAAGCCTGCTGATGTGGCATCGTATTTAATGATGTGGCCCTGAAACGGAAGTTATAAGCAGGGGACTTGCCAAGTAAGCTGCTGTAAAAAATTGGGAGTGATTTGAAATTTCCACGTAGGATAATTAGAAGCACGAAGTTAGGGTGCACAGCTACTAGGTCCTCTCCCCTAATTAGAATCTGTCACGAGGTGTAGCTCATGGAGCAAAGGATCTGTCACGAGGTGTAGCTCATGGAGCAAATCAGAAGGAAAAGAACTAGTGTGATTTGAGTGAGACGGAAAGATATGCCAATACATGAGACGGAAAGAAATCAGAAGGCATAGATAAGCATTTATCCTTTGTCATTGCACACAAGGAACCTATTCAAAGCTTAAATTTCAAAGCAGAAAGGAACCTGTTTGCACGTGTATGTAGGGCAGACTGCAGTGTCGATGGCGGCCACAAATCACTCGAGCACGTGTAGGGCAGAGTCATCAAAGCTTGGCGACGCAGTTCCAGTCAAAACCGACCACCCTAAACTTATCGCAACCCTCAATAAATAGCAGAAAACACACGAAATTTAGGGTTTCTTTAAATGCACCACTTAGACCACCACACAAGGCACACTCAAGGTCATAGTGGTGCATTTAAGTCACCATCTTTACATATCCAACGATGACATAGAACTTCATGTGCATGGATTGAAGATAAGTGATGCTGCGAAGATCCTGTTTTTTCCAAGATCGTGTTTTTTCCAGCATGGCAAAGACATCTGCTATTTTTAGCCTGCATTTTAGTTTTTAAAGTAGTTTTTCTTTAAAGCTTTGTTTTGTTTTGCTTTCATCAAATAAAGCATGCCAATTGACATGCATTGGTTGGAGTTTGTTTTTTCTAAAAGTCTGTTGCTTCCGTTGCAAGGCTGTTAAGTCTTTTTATTCCCAGCCTCTTTGTAATTTTTTGATGTTAAGCTGAGATAAGAAGAAAACTCTGTTTTTTGAAACAGAGCAGAATTCTGTCGTTGAATGGTTTTATATCTATGAGTTTTATTTATGTTGAAAATTGTTTAATGTTTGTTAATTGGCTGGGAACAATTCATCTATCTTCTCTCTGTTATCTCTTTTTTCTGTCATGATTATTTTAATCAGCTGGCTGTAAGAAACAGGGGATTCAATTTTGAATCTACATGGATGCGCTGAGCTAGGTCTTCAGTAAGCATTCTTCTGATAAGATCCTTGGCACTCTCAGAAATTGAAGGCCAAGGTTCTGATTCAAAAACAATATGCCCTAGTAGAACAGCATCATAAATTTCCTGTTGTGTTTTTGCCCAAAATGATGGAATTCCACTAAGCAATATGTATAGAATGACTCCAGCTATCCACACGTCTGCCTGTGGACAATACTGCTTGCATAAAACTTCTGGAGCAACATAGTATGGACTTCCAACAACATCACTGAACACCAGGCCAGGTTTTAAAAAAACTTATAGCCCGAAATCAATTTCCTTCAACAATGAATTATCGTTGTTTACTAGCAAAAAAATTCTCAGGCTTTAGATGACTGTGCAGTGTGCATAACAGCCAGTGAATGACAGGCCTCGACAACACCCACAATAATCTGGGTCAACTCTGTAGAAACCCTAGTTTCCCCCTGTTGCTGAATCTGATGTTTTTTTTGTTGTTTTTGCGTTTTTGAATGTTTTTTGGGTTTTTGTGCAATAAATGAAAATTGCGATTTTTACAAAGAATTGGAAATAAATTCAAATAAAATAAATCCACTCTGATAACAGTAGTATTTAATGCAAATACGGATGCCAATCTATTATTCGTTCTTTTGAAATGATTACAAAAATGATCCACTAACATGCAATATAAAAAGCAATGATTTTTATTGAAAACCTGATTGGCTGCATTATAGTACGGCTGCAATAAATACTTGTTTCTCCTCCTGTCTGATGATCTCTAATGATGCCAAGAAGGGGTGCGCCCAAACTAATGATGGCAGACTGTGATTATGGTAGGCGATTTGCTTGCTAAAGAAAGTACGCCCCTCTTTGATGAAAGTACGGCCTGGTACAGGTACGGCTGTGTCAGAAACAACAAGTACAAAGGTACGGCTTCTTGAAATCAGTGCCAAACCCTTAAGTATGATGCGCCTTGATGAACAACTGCCTTCTGAATGAAAACCCTGACAAAAGCTCTGAAGATTGAATCACTATGAAGCTCTGTAATTTCTTCTGAATGAAGAAATCTCTCAACTGGCAATAAATCAGATGTTATTTCACACCCTCTGAATCGCTCTCACTGGAGATGGCTCGTTCCCCAATGCGTTCGAGACTGAAACCCTAAGTTTGACCAAACTTGATCAATTTTCAATTCAACAATGACATAATGGCTCGATTTTCAATGCAAAACATATATCTTCTTGAAAAGTGCGATTTCCACAATAATAGGGATCCATTAAAGAATTCGACTTTTCATTATTTAATTTCTCAATAGTCTCAGCTCAAATAATTAATCATAAATTTAATCGTCAAATGGCCCCTTTCTGATGATGGCGACCCCCTTCAGCCAAATCACTTAAGTTATAATAAAATATTATAACTTTATATTATAACGCCAAATAATTAATATTTAATTAATTCAATTAAATATTAATATCTCCTTTAATATTAACCCGATGCTCGACCCGTCTGAAGCTGTCGACTGAAGAAGTGATTCTAAACATAATTCATCCATGCTGCTAAAAATAGCAGGGGTCCCACGCTGACTGCCAATAACTGCTAAAAATAGCAACTTTTGCAAGAAGTGCCCGAATGAGCCCGAACGAAAGCCAACTGATCAAGAACTGCCAACTGAAGCTGAGCCAAGCTCCAACATGACCCTCTATCCAAATCTATCAGCCTACAAGAGTCGCATGATAGGCTAATCCTGTGCTCCGAGAGATGTCAACTAGAAGGGGACATGACAAACTCAGCTGCCTTCCATTCGCTAAAATGTCCTCCCTGCAAATATTGAATGTGTTCCATGATCACCCTCCAAATCATCTTCGCTGTATCTACTAGCAACTGTTTCCACAGATATAACATTCACCATTCTCTACATCTAAATTGTCAAACATGTCCTTTGCAATGGCGGATAAATTTCTTGTACTATGATGTATCATTTGTTTGGAGTCACTCTGTTTGCCGCTACTTCAAAAGTTTTGACACCATCATCTAATTTTCCATTCATGCTGCAAGTTTCCTTTAATTTGTTACCAAATTTGTTGAAATCATTTGGCATGGCAAGTTACACCAATCCATCACATACGGCATTTGATCTGACTTTCTGCAAGTTCTTTTAAGCTGGAACTGTGCTTTAAAGAAAGAGTCCTGACATTCTCAGGGGAGCTAGATCCTGTTACTCTGTCAGTGTCTTCGTCTTAAGTGCTGAATCTAACTCTTGTGTACTTGTCACAGAGGCAATATAATTTGCTGTGCTATCCTATAAAACCCTTTCCATTTCTATGTGATGCCACTGTCATGACACCTTTGACTGCCCTTAAAAGTGACAGTGCAATGGTATTTAAGCTACTCTCCAAATCAATGAAAACTGGAAACTGTAGAAGCATTTTAACTGAACATCTGACATGGTTGTATTTGCATGTCTTAACAGCACAATAAATAAATTGATAAAAGACTGCATCAAGGGACTATGAATCTTTCCTGATTTCCGAACCATATAAAAAAACCAACGAGAAAATGTTCCCCCCAAGAACATCAATGGATGGAAGGTGGAATCTCAATAGTAAAGCCAGGCATTTTACAGAGTGTGATGTAACTCCTTCATGTTTGGATTTGAGACAGTAATGTAGAAGTTCAAAAAAGGGATCTAACATGGTTATTATTTGAAGATCATTCTTATCTACATTGATTTTTTCCAGAAGATTTTCAAGAAGTCTTAGTGCAAACATTTCCGTTTAACAAACTTTGGAGAATTCTCCAGTATTTTCAACTCAGCCAGTGATCTGCCTTTGTGTGCTTCTATAGCTGCCTAGAAGTCTTCAGTTATAGAACTGTCTTTAAACTTTAGTGCAAAGGTTCCAAGGCCTTCTTTGCTTCAAAATAAATACATCTTCACGTTCAACCGCCCTAAACAGTGTAAACAATATCTAAACTAAGAAACAATGAAGAACTCTTTGTATGCATTCTTACTTGTTGAAACTGGGCATGAATCATGTTGTATTCAAAATGGACCTTCTTAGTAACCCACAACTGCAACCTGATCACTCCTAGCCGCCATAAAGAGCTTGCAAACAGTTATGCAAAGAGTCCTAATATGATAAAATCCTAGAACACTAGAGCTGCTCGACCTATATTTATTAGAAAAACTCTTATCGAAACAAAATCCCCTCCAAACACATACAACGTGGAGTTTACAACGTCATGTCATTTAAGATCAAACCAAGAATCCTTTAAAAGCTTTGTATATGGTTTGACCAAGTCAAGACATTTCTGATACTACTCACTTAATCTAAGAGCTGATTAAATGGTAAATCATTTTCATAAGGTCAGAATGACCACCTTATAGACTCAAAAACTTACCTAACTAAACAAAGACCCCTATAATCTACCATATGAGTAACGAGAGAACTAATAAAATAACCCCATGATCTTTTAGGAATGATTTGGATTAGAAAGATTTAAATTAGTCAACACTACCAAAATAGTTGCTTCAGAGTCGGATGTAATTCTCCTAACCTCTATTTCTCAAGGAACATACACATACATTATTATATGCAAAGGTTTTACAAATACTCAAATAACTTTTCCCATGCAAGTGAAATAGAAACAATGCTATAGAAGAAAAACTATGAAGGGGAGTAAAACCATTTAGTGTAACAAATCAATATCAACCAATACATATTTAAAACTAAACCCATAATGCATAGATTTATATTGATTAATAAAAAACATGTAAATTATTGTATTACTATTTCATACATCATCATGATTTCTTTTATAGTTCCTCTCAACTAACAATGCTTCACAATAGGTAGGGAAATCTAACTATTTTCACAGCAAGATCTCAATTTTGTTGCAAGGTGTGTGCCCTTGGTCTACTTGTGTTGTGCAACACAACACTCAAGTTCGTGGCATGGCTTAATTGCCTCCCATAGATTCATTAACTCTGGTGGTTGTATGTGCAACAATTGGTATTAGATCCTGGGTCATGGGTTTGAACCCCTTGCTAGCGCCAAGGGGGATTATTGCAAGGTGTGCACCCTTGGTCTCCTTGTGTTATGTAGTGCCATGCTTGGGTTTGTGACATGGCTTAACCGCTTCACATGGATTCATTAACTCTGGTGGTTGTATGTGCAACAAATTTATCAATTTCCACCATTATTATTTAGAATAAAAAATAAAAAATTATAGAACCCTTATAGGATCATATTAATAACACAAAAGCTAGATAATTATCAACAAACCAAAAATTGGGTGGTGTTTCTTATGTTGTAATGCTCTATTTCATGTAGTCCTATTGCTATTCTATTTAGTCATCCTTTCATGTCTGGTTGTGCTTATTGCCTTATCTTTCCCTTTGTAAAACGGATTAGGGCTCTTTCAAAAACCTTGCTTTTTCTATCAAAAACAAACAAAAAATTATCTTTGTTGGGGTGGGGGGCCTAGGTCGATTTGCTAAAGCATCAAGTTGCAGGCAAGAGGTCACGAGGTCCAATCTCCCCCTCATCCCTATGGTACTAGAGGGCATGTCCCACTAGCATCACTAGTCATGTGAAAAAGGTCTACCGAGAACACTATAGTTTATAGCAAGGCTACTTGATTCATGTAGTCTATAATTTTTTTTCTTTTTCATAGAAACACAATGTGATTATTATAGAGCCAAATTAATCACTAGTTGGATTTTTCAACTAGAATTGTTAGTATAATTAGAATAGTTCTTTACAACCCCTTTTAAATTTTAATAGTATAGATGTAAATTGTATTCTTTCATTGATTCAAACATTTATGATATATACCTATCATCCCATGTTGAAACTAATAAGATAACTAGTTTAGTATATTTATAAATTTTTCTTGATGGACATTACTACCCACTTCTTATCATGTCTTATCAAATAAAAGTAAACTATCATTGTCCTATAGCTATTTCTAGTAATGATGGTAATAAACTATTACCATAGTTCTTAGAATTGTTTTCTTCAAGATGAGAAGATCATATAAACTATAGTGCATTGTTTAGTTGAAAGGAAAATTTCTTATATAATACATCAAACTTAAAACTAGATTTGAAACATAAACAATTAGTTACACATTAAATCATAATTACCACATTCAAAATAACATCTTAATGCAAATCCATGCAAGCTTTTATCAATCTAGTTCAAAAAGATCAAACAAGACCCTTTAGGCACAATGTCATTGTGAACGGGCGAAGATACTTGTTAGAAAATGAACAGCATACAAAAGAGTGCAAACAACAACTATGAACACCCTACACCTCAAAATTAGCCTAGTTGGATTCAAAACAAAATAAAAACAACAAATAGAGTGGATTCACCTTGTCTTGAATCGATTCTTTGGTTGGCCCTTCTATCTTTGATGTTGTATGCTCATTTGGTGGCAAGAGATGCAAGCTATGAGATGAGATGAGGGTGGAAAATGAGTGAAAATGGATGCAAGTACGAGAATTTGGCTAAGTATGGCTCAAGAGAAAATTTTTCAAGAGTTTGGCTAGCATAAAATGATCTCCCCCAAAATGAGAGAAAAAAAGGGGTATTTATAGGAAATTTGGAATTCTGTAGGGAAATGGATGGTTGGGATTAAACCAACAAGGCCAAGATGTAGGGCGATGGTGAGTTGAGAACTCACAAGCCCTCACATCTTGACATGTAGCATGTGAAGTGGCTTGAAAAAGATGATGCGTACATGGGGTGGAAGGAGAGTACATGACATGAACGTACTACATAGTACTTTGGGATTGGACAAGATCTCCTCATAAAGGAGGTCCTTGTCCCCATGTGGTTGAGAGGACATGTGAGGAATTGAATTTTTTTCAAATATCCACATGGGGATGAGAAAATGAATTTTAAATTCCAAGGAATGCATTGGGGGATTAAACGTGAATTAAAAATTCACATAGGGAATGAAGTGCCTTCTCCAAAAGGAGAAAGCCTTTAATGAAGTTGACTTAGGACACATTCCATAAATTATATGGGGATTAAGTTGACCTAATTAGGTGATTAAAGTTGTTTAAGTACTTGATTAGATAAATTAATGACAGATTAGAGGCAAGTGGGAAATGATGGAAGATATGACCCTAATGATGATTAGGAGTGTTCACATCTTAATCATAAGTTAATTATGATTAAGAAAGAGGGTTAAATTGTTAAGAGGCATTAGGGACTAACTTGCAAAAGTTGGAGAATGTGACAATGAGAGAGAAAGTGAGGAATTAAAAAATAAATTTAAAATTCCAAGAGATAATATGACTAAATTAAATAAAGTGGTATATTTATTTAATTTAGAGAGGAAAGAGGGGAAAAGTATTTATTAAATTAAATACTTTGGAAACCTTATGTAGGACACGAAATAGTAATTAAATAAATGATTTAATTAATACCGACATAAATGATGAAGTAGATGAGCAAAAGGATGGTTAAGGAGATGTCTTTGACCGTATGGAAAATGTCAAATTTAGATGTCTACAGTCATAACTTTGGTACTTTATTTTTCCTGTTAAATATATGTTTTGTGAAATTAATTGTATATTTTATACAATCTATTGAGACTTTCTAAAATTCTAGAGGATTATGTGTTTTTATTCAGGTTCCATGCTTTTTCCTTTTTCTTCGGCACCTACCAAGACCTAGGACCCACAAAGACCTTGGAACCTCCCTAGTTCCCAGATCTTGGAGGGATCCTAGAACCTGAACCTCAAGCTTTCAATACCACGTGTACTTATGCTCTTAGCTCCTGAACCATTGTTCCTTCCTAGAAGCTAGGCCTTGACAAGAACTTAGAACCTCAAGGTTTTAGTTCATAGTCCACTTCCACTTCCAAATACTAACCCATTATACCTCCCCAAATCTCAAAACTAATGTAGGAGCATCTAGTGGTGTAAGGGAAATCTTGAGTCACAACAAAAAATATTTTTCCTTTTTTCTCTTTAGGTATTTTGGGTCCTATTATGACACTTAAGGGGTGTAAGATAGTCAAAATTCTAAAAAGGTAAAAAATGGTGATTTCGTTTTTTTAGTAAGTCAACCTAAATGGGCATGTATGGACTTGAAAAATTACACTAAAGAATGGAGTTGGAAAATGAATACAATGATAGAAGAATCATCTCAATATCTGTATTGTTTGGGAGATATTAAAGATTCTATCTTGAGAAATTTCTCCAATAATGGGGTAAGTGTACCAAGATGTGATACAAAAAGGGGGTCTTAAGATGCAACTTTTTTTCTTTTCTTTTTGAAATCAACAAAGTTTGTTATTTGACAAGAAAATGAAGATAGTTAGATGCAACAAGAACAAGAGTTGTAGTGCTTTGAATATTTTTTTTCTAAACTACTATTTCTTTTGAAAAAGAATTAAGGGTTTCAAAAAGAGGGAGCACACAAAGTGGTCCTATTTTTTAAAATAACATAACATAGCTTCAGGTGTGCTCCCCCTAAAATGTTAACTTTTTTTTTTTAGAATTTCAAAAATCGCTTTGGTGATAAATTAGCTAAGACCATGTAGTTTATGCCATATTTTTTTAGCTAATTTTTTAATGAACATTATTTTTTACTAATTTTGAAAGTGGGCACATCCTAAAAAACATAAATTTGAGTGTGGTTTGCCTTATTTTTTTTTAAAATAATCGAAAATCAATTTTTTTTCAATACATATTGAATGGAGTCTAGTTTCTAAAAATGTAAATTATTTCAAAATTTGATGAATGAGTAAAAAAAAAATACCCAAAATACCGCATATTGGTTTTTGACAAGAAACGAACACACTAACAAAAGAAATTAAAGATAAAAACCTTAACATAATCAAAATGTGAAAAAAATTGCATGGTTAGATAACTAAGAGAGAGCTTAACATCATCATGGTATTTTTTTATAAATTTGTATTGAAACACATGCAAACCTAATGGAGAGCGCAACAAAAAATGTGAAATTTTTACCATTTCAAAAAACGTGTAGTTAAATGGTCATCCAAACCTTTGGGTTGGAATCCCAAGGAGATTGCAACTCAAAGGATTGGCATTTCTTGATGCAAACCTTTGGTGAGCGCCAAATTTAGTGCTCACCAAATGAAAATGTATTTTTAAAATGCTTGAGCCAAATTCTCTTTCTCTTTCTCTCTCCCCCCACTTTGATTAAGGCTTAGAGTTTATGGTTTATGATCAAGATGATGGAGAGTTGAGGTTTTACCTTTCACTCCCTCTTTGCTTCCTTCCCTCTCTACTGATACTTCCCTTTCTCTCTCCCTCTCTTCTCTCTCTCACCTCTCTCTCCCCTTTCTAGGTCTCTCCCACCCTCTCTCCCTCTATATTTTTCCTTCTCTCCTTACCCCCATCTCTATTCCTACCTCTCTCTTCTTCTCTCTCCCTCTATTATTGATTCTTTCCCATCTCTCTCCATTCTCTTGATCACTACCTCTCTGTCTTGGACCCTCTCTCTCTCTCTAACCCATCTCCAAGTCCCTCCCTTTTTCCCCTATTTACCTCTCTACCTATCCCTCCTTGTCTCATTACCAATCTCTCCCCCCGCTCTATCTCTCTCACCTTTATCTCTCCCTATGTCTCTCACCCCTCTCTCTCTAGGTTGTAGGTCTCTCACCTCTATATCTCTCCCCTCTAGTTATTTTCCTCCCTCTTCACCTCTCTCCCTCCTTCCTTACCCTTCTTTCCCTCTTAGGGAACTCAGTATCATTTTTTCTCTCCCCCCTCACCTCTCTACCTCCTCCCTCTCTAAGTCTCTCAGTCACTCCTTTTCTACCTCTCCATCCCTCCTTATCCATCTCTCTCTCTTCATTCTTCTCTCTCCCTCCCCTATCTAGGTCACCACCTCTCTAACTCCTTCCCTAGGTCTCTCACTCCCTCCATGTCTACCTCTCCCTCCATCCCTTTTTACTCATCTATCGATACTTCCCTTTCTCTCTCCCTCTCTTCTCTCTCACCTCTCTATCCCCTCTCTAGGGATCTCCCACCCTCTCTCCCTCACTACCTTGCGTTCCATCCTTACCCCCATCTCTATCCTTAGCTCCCTACCTCTCTATATCTCTCTTATTGTTTCTCACTCGTCTCTCTCCATTCTCTCAATCACTACCTCTCCCTCCTATTATCTCTCTCTCTCTCTCTCTCTCCCCCCATCTCTAGGTCTCTCCCTCGTCTCATTGACCACAACTCCCAACCTCTATCTCTCTCATCTCTACTTCTCCCCTATGCCTCTTACCCCTCTCTCCTTGGCCTATAGGTCTCTCACCTCTTTATCTATCCCTGCTCTTGTTATTTCCCTCCATCTCCACCTCTCTCCCTCTCGCCTTATCCCTCTTTCCCTCTTTGTGAACTTCTCTCTCATTTTATTCTCTCTCCCCTCACCTCTCTACCTTTCCCCTATCTAGGTATATTAGTCACTCCTTGTCTACCTCTCCATCCCTCCTTAGCCCCATCTTTCTCTTTGTTCTTCTCTCTCCTCTTTTCTCTCTCAAGCCCGTCCCTAGGTTATCACCCCTCTATCTCCTTATTCTCTAGGTCTCTCACTCCCTCCATGTCCACCTCTCCCTCCATCCCCTGTTACTCCTCTCTCTCTTTTCTTTGTTTTCTCATCTTTTTCACAATCTAGAATTTTATTAACACATTTCTTCATCAATGTCCCTTGGTTGCTTTCTTCAGCAAATAGAAATCCTGGTGAACTTTCTCCAACTTGTTAAGCTTTGCCTGATTGGTAACACATTTCATGGTTTAGGATTTAAGGTTGATAGTGTTAGGTATAATGTTTAGGGTTAAGGTTTATGGTCCAGGGTATAAGGTATATGGTTGAGGGTGTAGGGTTGAGGGATATTGTTCAAGGTTGTAGGTATAGGGCTAAATGCATATAGTATAGGTATTAGGGTTGAGGATATTGGGTATAGGGTTGAGGATATTGGGTTTACAATTAAGGGTATAATGTATCTATTTAGGGCTGAGAGTTTAGGCCCTAGGGTATAGGGTTTAGGGTATAAGGTTGAATGTATAAGGTTTAGGGTATAGGGTTAAGGGAACATAGGGTATGGGGTTGAGGGTGTAAGTTATAGGGTTGAGGGTTGAGGGTTTAAGTATAGGGTTGAGGGATAGTGTTTAGGGTTGGGGGTACAGTGTTAAGTGTATAGAGTATATTGCTTAGGGTTGAGGATATTGAGTAAAGTGATGTGGGACTAAATAGAGTTTCAAAGAGTAAGCTTTGTGGAGTGTTATAGAAATCAAATTGGTTATGAAGGTGCATGGTTTAAGGGTGTAGTTATTTATGTTGGGCCTCTCAAATCATGTGATTGTTGCAGAATTGTCAGTGTCCAATTTGAGGAATTTGAGATAGGAGAAAATCAACCCTTACGAGAAATCCCATTTCAATCATTTTAGGCCAATACCACCTACAATGCCATTACACAACAACTTAGTTATGGGTGACACAATGGAATCATTTCACAATGTTTTTTTTTCCTTTTTTCCCTACGAGGACCTAGATATATTATTTTACGAGCCCATAACCTCAGAGTCAATGACAACATTATCTATAGTGTTTAATTTATCATCAGTTAGTTTCTCCATCTTGTGAGATTTTGATAATATAGGTGGCATATGAGGAGCACTAGCAGCTACCTCATTCATGTCAGAGAAGACTACCTAATGCTTCAAACTTCATTAGGACTATCTGTATCCCCCTCTATCTATCTCATCTCTCTCTCTCTCTCACTTTCTCCCCATCCAACTATAGGATATAAGCTGTAGGATATAGGGTATAGGGTATAAGGTATCGATATAAGGTTTAGGGTACAAGATTGATGGTACAAGTTTTAGAGAACATATGATATAGGGCATAGGGTTTAGGGTACACAATCGATGGTACAAGGATTAGAGTACACATAGGGTATAGGGTTTAGGGTACAAGGCTTAGGGTTTAGGGTATAGGGTATACGGTTTAGGGTTTTTCTAGTTTCGACACATTATCAAACAAAAAAATGCTTTTTAATGGTGTTAACATATTACACCAACATATTTTGCATACTCCATTACCTTTCCACCACCTTTTGTGTGTTTGACAATGTAGAAAAATAAAATTTGAAGTTTTTAGATCAAATTTGATTATATTAGATAATAATTTCATGTTTCTAGAGCTCAAATGTTTATTATGATTTTTTTGTTTAAATTTAAGAATATAGACCCATTCTTTGCATAATTTTTACCAATCCTTATAGATTTACATAGAATTCAAAAGAAGTTATGTAAAAAGTCAAAAAAATTAGGAGTTTGAAGTAAAAAGTGAAATAACATGACATAATTTTCAAATTGTAATATCAAATCTCAAATTTTAAGGTGCATTCTATGTCTTCATGCATTTTGTGCTCATCATCTTCCCACATAGTTAAATTGCAATCATTTTCATTTTATTTTGTTCTTTTTGTATTTGTGAACATTACTTAATTTATTTTGGTCAACCTTACTTAATGGTTTATGCATAACTAATCACTTATGTTATTTATATTAATCACTTAGCCATCTTTGAGCACAATTACCCATATTTGAGCATAATTAATCACTTATGTTATTTATACCATATGAAGGTTTACACAATTATCAATCAAACTAATAATAATTGGAATTGCTAAAGTTTGTTCATAAGAGTAGCTATGTAACTACACAAGATCCTCCTCTAAGTGTTGGTCATTTACATTTTTTGTATTGCAATTAGTTCATTATTTTTCTCTTATATTTACACTGAGATTCACTTTTAACACATATTATGCATATAAAAATATAAAAGTAGAACATAAACTTTTTTTTTTTTTTTTTTTTTTTTTTATGCATCAAATGATAAGAGAAATTGGTGGTACATCCTCTATCTATAGATGTAAATAATACAAGCTTTACCATCACTATCTATATGCAAGGTGTTAGACACGTGTTGTCTCTCACTCATCAATTTTACATTCATTAATACATACTTGCACTAGAAATTATGATAATTAATACACATCAATATAGGATCCATACACCTGGTAATAGAAGAAAGGATCACTCTCACACTTCACCCTTGTTATAGAATTATTAGTGTGATTGAAAATAATTTTAAATACCTAAAATCTACAAGACTTGAATCCATGGTGTGTTTTCAATTATCAATGCTAATGTTTCTATACAACTCATACGTGTTTCTTGCTAACTTGCATTTATCATTAACATGTACATACACCTAAATTATTAATTGGTGAGAGATTTAAGGTGCAATATATTATCTTGAAAAATGCCTCTTTAGATGAGAGTGGTAGGACTCTATCACATATTTAACTCCTACCCTACATTTTTGACTGTGTGGCAACATCTAGCACACATACCCAATATTATAGTCCACCATTCTTGAAAATAATTAGTTGCACAAACATAGTTTGCATATTCCATCACGTTTCCATGATTTTTTGTTCGTTTGACAATGTAGAAGATGAAAATTTAAAGTTTTTAGATAAAATTTGATTATATGAGGTAATATTTTCACGTTTATAGGATTTAAATGGGTATGTGCAGGATCATCATGGAAAAAACATGCCCTTAAGTGGCAAAAAAATTAGAAAAATCAGAGTTAGACAATTTGACGTAAAAAATTGAATAAGTTATCTATATTATTTCAAAATATGTAAGAATAGAACCTGTAGTAAATTGAATGTAGTTTCTAAACTACTAGGTTTGTTTAAAAAAAGAATAAATCTATTTGGTGAAAATTTGAAATTTCAATGTAGTAGTACTTAAATTTCATGGAAAAAAGAAAGTAGGTGTCTGTCTGACCACCCTAACCACAATAAAATGATAATATTTTAGATATAAGTAGATGATTCATGTCCCGATGTGATACATATTTTTTTGTAATTTTTTTTCCAAATAAATAATTAATTATGAATTTTTTATTACAACTTTTAAAAAATATAAAAACCCGTATGTCTGATCACCTTAACTTGGTCAAAACTTCATGAAATTCAATTTTTCTTTTTTTAATCCTATAGTATGCGAAGCATAGAATGTGACGCGTGTTTTGGATTCAAAAAATGTGATATCGTTTGAAAGTTATAAATGTTTTTCAATTAGCCTATCAATCAGGACTTTAGTCGTAATTTGAATAGAAAATGAATAATAATTACTTATTAAATTCAAAGTAAAGCATAATTTATATTGGTGGAAAGCTGAGAATCTCCTTTAAAAACCCTTTTCGTTTCATCAATTTTGGGTAAAAAAAATTCGTCAGCCACATACCCATCATATTGCCACTTTTTGGCCCATGATGATCCTGCACATACCCAAATGTTTATTATGATTTTTTTAATTTAAATTTGAAGTTTGTGCTTGTCACCTTCTCCCATAGTTCAATTACAATCATTTTCATTCAATTCTATTCCTTTTGTATTTGTGAACATTACTGAATTTTGATCAAACTTGATTAATGATGCATACATGTAGAATTTATTGTCATACTAAGGAAACAACCAAATACTCTAACAGTGGATGAGCATAAAGCCAAGAATACAAATAAAAGAGAAATAATGAAGAAATTTCATGGAGAGAAATTGAACACCATAGAAGAAGATGTGCCTTTTCAAGAGTAACAAGAAACATCCATCAATTTGTAAGAGAGATATGGAATTGACATCACAAAGACAACAAACACAAAAATTCCATGTAATGAGACAATTGAATCCAAAAGTTGGGGGCGCGCCATCTACCACAAGTCAAGTTGAAGGAACACCATCTACACCATGTCATGTTGAAAGTACATCAACATTCACATCTCAAGTTGGAGACACTCCAACTTCCACATCTCAAGTTGAAGGTACACCATATTTTACATCTCAATTTCAAGGTACATCGTCCTTTTCATCTCTAGTTGAAGATACATCATCTATCCCTAATGTTGAGGAAACTCTACCTTTGAGAACATATTGTAGAGTGTTGCATAAAAAAAATTAAGTATTGATTGATATTGATGTTAATATTTTGAGACCAATGGTTGATAATATTCCAAAAAATACTTGTCAAAGATATGCTAAGAGGATATGAAAATTATTTTTTGAGAATTTAAATGAGACGGAAAGATGTCGACTATTTTTCAAAATGATGAGGAAACTAAAGTTTAAGTCCATCATGAAGATTCTTGGGCTAATAACATTAGATGATTCAAGTGATAAATCTATTGTAAAAAATCTAATGAGTGCATATGAGAGTGTGGGTTCTACCTCATCTACAAAAGATAATAATGTCACTTGACATTTCATGAAATCAATGGTAAGAAACCAAACCAAAAAAACTCATCTTATTACAAAGACAAGTAAAGCATTGAAAATAAGTAGATCATCTCAAATGAGAGCCATGAGAAGCTTTCAAACATTGGAGGATCCAAATAAGAATGAATTATAGGAATTTTCAAGTAGACTACCACAAAAATATAAAACATTTATTGAAGCATGCAGATCCCTATTTAAAGAATTTTGGAAGAATAACATAAGGGTCTCTTTGAATAAAAGATAATTTTAAAGAAGATTGATAGTAAAATCCATCATCCACATACAAAACATTTTTTGGATGACTCAAACATAATTTTTTGCTAGATTTCAAAAGATAAATCCTCAAATTAAAATTAGTCAAAGATACTTTGAAATGGTAAAGTATTTTCATGTCATTAAATCAAACACACACAACTTATTGTTGTAGAATTACATATTGAATTTTCTAATCATTATGATGTTTATCGACTTATATGTGTAGATTTGCATACTAACAATGTTTTGCAAGAATGTAGCATAAGGGCTCCACCTAGATCTTTAAGGGATTTCATATCTAACATTTTGTGTGAAAGACTAGATGGTCAATTTTTTTACAAGAACTTATGTTTGGACAACACATGTGTTCATTGTGATGGTTTCCAACATTTTCCAATTTGTGAACATGGATAGGGGTATGTGCAGGATCATCATGGAAAAAACAGGCCCTTAAGTGGCGATAAAATTTGGAAAAATGAGAGTTAGACAACTTTACATAAAATTTTGAATAAGCTATCTATATTATTTCAAAAATATGTAAGAATAGAATCTATATTAAATTGAATGTAGTTTCTAAACTATTAGGTTTATTTTTAAAAAAAATCTATTTGGTGAAAATTTGAAATTTCAATGCAGTAGCACTTAAATTTTAGGGAAAAAATAAGTAGGTGTCTGTCTGACCAGCCTAACCACAATAAAATAATAATATATTTTTATAAGATTTTAGATATAAGTAGAGAACTCATGTCCCAATGCAATGCATTTTAATTTTTTTTTCCAAGTAAATAATTAATTATGAATTTTTTATTACAACTTTTAAAAAATATAAAAACTCGTATGTCTGACCACCTTAACTTGGTCAAAACTTCATGAAATTCATTTTTTTAATCCTATAGTATGCATAGCATAGAATGTGATGTATGTTTCGGATTCAAAAAATATGATACCGTTTGAAAGTTATAGATGTTTTTCAATCAGCCTATCAATCAGGACTTTAGTATTAAACTCAAAGTAAAGCATAATTTATATTGGTGGAAAACTGAAAATCTCCTTTAAAAACCCTTTTTGTTTGATCAACTTTTGGTAAAAAAAAGTCGTTAGCCACATACCCTACACATACCCATCATATCACCACTTTTTGGCCCATCATGATCCTGCACATACCCATAGTATACATGAAATTGGAAATGAATTAGTGGAATTTGGAAAATATAAGGAATTGTCTTATAGTTTAAAAAATGACAAAGAAATAAAAATATGAACTAGTTAGTGAAAAGATTCCAGTGTATCAATTTATGGGAACTTTTTGTGAGATAATTGTGTATGAGTATGCAAGGCATACCCATAGAACTCAATGGTTGGACTCACAATTTAAGCTATATAGGGACATGTTTCCACTTCATACCATCATTTTAGTAATTGACTTTGTAGATAGCTACACACTATAGCCACAAAATGAGGTGCAATCACAATATTACAACTCCACATAAGTTGCTATATTCATGCATATAACATTCATTCATGTAGGTGATAGTATAGAGGATGACAAGAAGATATTGATAAAGTATCATTTCTACATTAGTGATGATCGCACATATTCTAGAGAGTTTGTGCATGGTTTCCTTAAGATATTTTATCATTATTTGGTTAGCAAGGGCATATCATTCCACCAACATATCATATGGTCAAGATAATTGTACATCACAATTCAAGAACTCCTAGATGTTTTATTGGTTGAGCGAGATGCATATGATCACTTGTGTTCAACATATGCAGAATTTATCCAAAGCTGAGCATGGAAAGGGGGAGCATAATAGTACATGGGTATGTATTAAAAGAGCCTTAGCATGAGAAACGTTGAAGTACAATGACAATCTAAAGTTGATAGATGTGAAATCTATCGCCGAGTGGTCTAATGCTATAATGAGTCCAGGAAATGAAGGTAAGTCTTCAGTTCATAGATTTTTTTGGTTGGAAGATGATACTAACATTGCAAATTATGAGGATTGTTGTACATTTATAGAATTGAGTGAGTTACACTCTTTTAAAAGCTCTAATGCAGGTTCATGGACTAATATAGGTTCATGGACTATCCATTTGTGGAAGATGGTATGCATTTGTTCTTCATGTACAAATCAATCCTAGGATGAGTGTGGGTCAAAAGAGTGGGTTGATGAATGGTGCTTAAGAAGTCAAATCCCACTTGACATTTATCAATTCTTGGTGGCACTACAACTCACAAGATGGAATCATAAGTTGAATTTGATCATGTATCAAATCTAGTTCAACCAGGTAATATATCTACTTGCATAGTTTAAGAAATTCCCAATCTTATCTTATTTTTTAGTCTTTTTGTAATTTTGACTAAATTCATCTAATTGGATGCACATATCAATGTAGGACATGTTTATATAGTTATTGCAGATGAAGACAATGAAGATGGAAAAAATTATTACTTATGTTGTTGTATTGGGGCCAAAATGAAATTGGAGGCCCCTATTATAGATAGAGAAAACATTGAATATCCTATAGGGTTGGTGGTTGTTATTGAAACATGGCTTAGAAGGTACCTAATTAAGAAGTCTGATGTCTGAGTGTTTGAAGACTTTGACATACATCAAAAGATTCTTCACTACTCAAACCTTGTTGTGGCATCCAATTTTTATTTGTACATTGGATTTGTAAAGTCATCTTATTGATTTACAAATATGTGTTGGTAATGAAGTTTGTACTTTGGTGATCTAGAAGCTCCTATAACATCCTAATTCCTTTATGTGCAAATACACGATGGTTGTTATGGATTTGGATGTTTAATTAAAATTTATGTTTTTGTAGATTTCTATAAAGAATTTTTTTATAGTATGAATCCAATGGGGGTGTTTCTAAATGTTAAATAGTTGGGATTTTACATGTATGGTTTGAGGAGGTTAGTTTTACCCTATCAATCTATATGTGTTAATATGTGTTTGTTATCTTAACATTTTCATAATTTTTCTTAATGGTTTCCTAAATATTAGTTACTCTATTGTGGGTTTGCAACAAATTGAATATAGGTTTACTCATGTGTTTGAGTTATGAAGAATCTATATTATTATCTCTTCATAAGACATGATATTTATTTAACCATTTTCCCTATTTCAATAATTCATTATTCAAGATCCCTATCTGTGAAAAAACAATAAGTTTATATTTTCATTTGTTCTTTTAATTAGTTTGTATCATTCATTTATGATTCCTATGAGTTTTAAATGCATTGAGGCCTAAGGGAATGATAAAAATTAACTTCAAATATCAAGGGTGTCATTTAGATTTAGTTTGGTTCATTAGGAAAACCATAGGTGCATTAAGACAACCATAGGTTTGTTAGAGTAGTCATAAATTCATTAGGACTATGATAAATTCATTAGGGTAGTCATAACTTGACATTGTGATGGTTATAGGTTCATTAGGACTATGATAACTTCATTAGAATGATCTAAGGTTCATTAGGACAGTCATACATTATTTACAACTATCATAAATTCATTAGGAATTTCATATTTTTTTAGGACAATCATAATTTTGTATTTAATGGATTGTGGGGCTAAATTAACAATGCTAACACATCAGGATGGGTAGGTTTATGGTAGAAAAGGTCCCATTTCACACCTCATTTCGTCTGAACGTTGCAAAATATATTATGTCTACACTTTCTCTTAAGAGCCCTAAGTGCCAAAAAGTGACAAACTTTGAAGGACTATTTCTTAGAAACCCTATCATCTAAGTTAAAAAAAATTCTTAACATACAAGGTCATGTATGTTTCCTCTAGAATAACCTTTCTCAATATTTGAAATCACCAATCCACTTGACTGTAGTGATAATTTTTCAAATGTTGCAAAACACATTAGATGTGTTTAGTAAAACCTTGTCAAAAGCCATACCTTTTGTTTTGTTTGTCCTAGGGCCAAACCAATAGTGCCAACACATTTAGGAGGGTGGGTTTATGCCAGGTAAGGTCCCATTTTGCACCTCATCATGCTTGATTGTTCTAAACTACATTGTGCCAACACTTTCTCTTAAGAGTCCTAAGTGCCAAAAGTGGAAAACTTTAATGAGTTGTTTCTCCAAAATTGTGGCACTTAAAAATATTTCATTTGAAGGTCATGGGTAATGTAGGTTTCCTCTATAAAATCTCTCATTTTTTCATATCTCCAAGTTGTTTGGTTGTGGCAACAAGTTTTTGCACATTGAAAAAAAATCAAATTCATTGAAGAGAAAGTTGTAAGATAGCATACTTTTCATTCTGTTCATCCTAGGGCCAAAATGATAGTTCAAAAATGTTTGAGTGGGTGGGTTTACTCTATGAAATTTCCTATTTTGCACACCAACATGTGTGATCATTCCAAACTACATTGTGTCATTGCTCTCTTAAGAGCCCCATGTGCCAAAACTAACAAACTTTGATGAGATGTTTCTCTAAGGCCATGACACTTAACAAAACTTTGTCTAAAGGAATAGGGTCACATAGGGTCCCTCTAGAATAACCTCTCTCAAATTTCCATATCTCCAAGTTGTTTGGCCGTGATGATGAGTTTTCGCATGTTGAAAAAAGTGTCAAATGCATTGAAGAGAAAGTTGCAAGGTAGCATGATTTTTGTTCTATTCATTTTTGGTCCAAACTGATAGTGTCAAATGTCTGAGTGGGAAATTTTATGTTTGGCAAGGTCCTAGTTTGCACCCCAACATGCCCGAACGTTCCAAACTACATTGTGTTGACACTTTCTCTTAAGAGCCCTAAATGCCAAAAACTAGAGAACTTTGATGAGTTGTTTCACCAAAATTGTGGTACTTAGAAATGTCTCATTTGAAGTTACATGGTAGCATAGGGTTCTCTACAATAACCACTCTCATTTTTTCATATCTCCAAGTCGTTTGGTCATGGCGACAAGTTTTCACACATTCAAAAAAATGTCAAATGCATTGAAAGGAAAGTTGCAAGGTAGCATAATTTTTGTTCTATTCATCATTGGGAAAAATTGACAATGCCAAAACTTCCAAGTGGGTTGGATTATGCTAGGAAAGGCCCTATTTTGTACCCTAGCATGCTTGATTCTTCTAGACTACATTGTGCTAACATTTTCTCTTAAGAGCCCTAAGTGCCAAAAGTGACAAACTTTGATTAGCTATTTCTCTGAAATCGTGGCACTTAGAAACATTTCATTTGAAGGTATAGGGTCACACAGGGTCTCTATAGAATAATGTCACTCAATTTTTCATATCTCCAAGGCTGTTGGTTGTGGTGACAAATTTTTGCATGTTGAAAAATTATCAAATGCATTGAAAAGAAAGTTATTAGATAGTATAATTTTCATTCTATTTGTTGTTGGGAAAAACTAATAGTTCCAACACATCTAAGTGGGTGGGTTTATGTTATGTATGGTCCTATTTCACACCCCATCATGCCTAATCATTTTAGACTACATTGTATTGATGCTTTCTCTTAAGAGCCCTAATTGCCAAAAGTGAAAAAAATTGACCAGATGTTTCTTCAAAAATATGAAACTTAGAAATGTTTTTCCTAAAGGTATAGAGTCATGTAGGGTCCCTCAACAATAACCTCTCTCCATTAAATCCATATCTCCAAGATGTTTGGCCATGGCAGCAAGTTTTTATATGTTAAGAAAAGTTAATTACATTGAAGAGAAAATTACAAGGTAGCATAATTTTTGTTATCTTCATCTTCAAGCCAAATTGATAGTGCCAACACATCTGTGTGGATGGGTTTATGTTAGGAAAGGTACTATATTTCACCCAACATGCTTGATCATTCCAGGTCCTACATTGTGCCAGCATTTTCTCTTGAGAGCCCTAAGTGCCAAACTTTGACAAGTTGTTTCTCTAAAACTATGGTAGTTAAAAAAATTATGTTTGAAGGTATAGGGTCACATATGGTCCCTCTAGAATAACATCTCTCATTTTAATAACATAAGGTTTCCATAGTCCATGATCAAATTATTGTTGAGTTTCAGGATTGTAACTGTGTGAACTTTTTTGCATCAACATTTCAGATCATACTCCATGATCCATCATCAGGATGTTGAGCTAAGAGAGCAAGAAATTCATAGGGTCACATAGGGTCCCTCTAGAATAACATCTCTCATTTTAATAACATAAGGTTTCCACAGTCCATGATCAAATTATTGTTGAGTTTCTGGATTGTAACTGTGTGAACTTTTTTTGCATCAACATTTCAGATCATACTCCATGATCCATCATCAGGATGTTGACTTTCTTGCTGTCTTGGCTCAACATCCTGATGATGGATCATGGAGTATGATCTAAAACATTGATGCAAAAAAAGTTCACCCAGTTACAATCCAGAAACTCAACAATAATCTCTCATTTTTTCATATCTTCAAGCCGTTTGGTTGTCCAACGACAACTTTTCACTTATAGAAAAGAGTCAAAGGAATGGAAGAGAAAGTTGCAAGGTAGCATAATTTTTGTTATGTTCATCATCAAGAAAAACCGATGATTCCAACATGTCCAGGTGGGTGGGTTTATGTTAGGAAAAGTCCCATTTTGTACCCCAACATGCTTGATCACTTTAGACAACATTATGCATGCACTTTCTCTTAAGAGCCTACGAAAAGCGGAAAACTTTGACAAGTTGTTTTTTTAAAACTATGATACTTAGAAATATTTTTTTTGAAGGTATGAGGTCATGTAGTGTCCCTCTAGAATAAAATCTATCATTTTTTCATATATCCAATCCTTTTGGACACGATGACAAGTTTGCACATGTTGAATAAAGTGTCAAATGCATTGAAAAGAAAGTTGCAAGGTAGCATAATTTTTTTGTTTTGTTTGTTGTTGGGCCAAACTAATAGTGTCAACTTGTTCAACTGTGTGGGTTTATTCTAGGAAAATTTCTATTTCACACCCCAGCATGTGCGATCATTATAGATTACATTGTGTTGATGCTTTCTCTTAAGAGCCCTAAATGCTAAAAAATAGAAAACTTTGACGAGCTATTTATTTGAAAATATGACACTTAGAAACACTCCATCTAAAGGTATAGGGTCATGTAGGGTCTCTCTACAATAGCCTCTCTCAGCTTTTTATATCTCCAAGATGTTTGGTCATGACGAAAAGTTTTCACATGTTGAAAAAAGTGCCAAATGCATTGAAGAGAAAATTGCAAGGTAACATAATTTTTCTTCTATTCATTTTCAAGACAAACCAATAGTTCCAAAACATCTGGGTGGGTAGGTTTATGTCAAGAAAGGTCCTATTTCATGCCCCAACAATGCCCGATCATTCCAAACTACATAACGCTTTCTCTTAAGAACCCTATGTGCCAAAAATAACAATCTTTGATGAGTTGCTTCTCTGAAACCATGACACTGATAAACATTCTATCTAAAGTTAAAGGTTTAAATAGGGTCCTTATAGGATAAAATATCTCTATATTTCATATCTCTAGGCCATTTGGTTGTGGCAACAAGTTTTTGCATGAAAAAAATATCAAATGCATTGAAAAGAATTATGTAAGGTAGTATAATTTTCGTTTTGTTCATCATCAGGCCAAACTGATAGTTCCAACATGTCTGAGTGGGAGGGTTTATTCTAATCAAGGTGCTATTTTTTACCCTAGCATGCTCAATCATTCTAGATTACATTGTGACGACACTTTCTCATAAGATCCCTAAATGCCAAAAACTGGCAAACTTTGATGAGTTGTTTCTCCGAAATCATGGCACTTAGAAATGTTCCATCTAAAGGAAAAGGGTTGCATAGGGTCCCTCTATAATAACCTCTTAGTTTTTCATATCTCCAAGGTTTTTTTTCATGACGAATGTTTTTTGGTTGCCTTAAAACTCATCAAATGCATGCAATGTGAAATTACAAGGTAGATTTATTTTGTTATGATCTTCTTGGGGAAAAATTGTTAGTGCGAACACATCTAGATGGGAATGTCTACATTAGGAATGGTCTTGTTTTTAACTTCAACTCTCCTTAAAATTCTAAGCTACACTATGCTAGTACTTTCTCTTAAGATCACTAAGTGCAAAAAAATGTTTATTTTTGACACATTGTTCTTGGAATTAGTGGCACATACAAATATTTTTTCCAAACCTATATGTGCATGTGAATACCCTCTACAATAGCCTCTTTGTGATTTTGAATACTCAAAACCACTTGGCCATGATGAAAGATATTTTTTCCCAAAATATTGTTAGATGTGCATGTAATTCCAAGTTGCAAAGTAGCATAATTCTCATTATGTGTGTCATTGGGCCAAAACGTTAACCACAACATGTTCGGGTTGGAACATCTATGATAGAGATGGTCTAGTTTTGCACTCTCTCGAACATTTCAAGCTACATTGTGTCATTGCTTTCTCTTAAGATCTCTGTTGTCCATTTTTCAAATTTTTTTGGCATTATTAAAGGTTTTAGATACAATGGTGGAAGGAGGTTTTAGATTATGAAAGATTCAATTCTAGTCTAATGATTGAAGGTTGAAGCTACAAAGTGAGTGTGCTTAAAATATTGATAGAATATAGTCAAATACAAATTCTCTAGTAAGCACACCACAAAGGACACTGGATGGAAGGTGTATAGGACTCTAGTATACTATTTATAAAATTTATGGTCGTGGGTAGAAAACACTGGGAACATATTATATCATACACATTTTTGGCTAAAAGGTGTGTAGGATATTTATTTATCCAACATGAATATATGGTCAGAGAACATGACAAGAAGGTCTATTAGAAATCAAGGTGAAGATCATGAATATCAAGGCTAAAATAATCGGGATATAAATGGTTTTGTTATAAGAGGAAGAAACAAGAATGTAACAAGAGAAGGATGTCATGCTTAAGCACACATACTCTTGGGTGACACATATCTTGAGGATCTACTATTGTGGGTGTTGGTGATCATAGAGTGTGAGTTTACATAAAAAGAGCTTTAAAACATGTAGAATGTATATTTCATAGAGAAGAGACTATATGATAGTGTAATAGACTAATGATATTATCTCTAGGAGTGGAGACAACACAGGGGTAGGGTATGGGGACATGAGAGGAATAAGAAGGTTGCTAAACTCCTAGCTTAGATGGTGCACCCAAAAACACAACTATAGTGCTTAAAATTGCTAGATATGAAGAAACATGATGATGGATACATTGGAATCCAAGGAGTTAAGAAAAAGAAAAAGAAAACCGTATAAAAATTGGATGCATCACTAATATAAGCATCAAGCCACTAGGTGAAGGGAATAAATAAGAGGAATCATAATTTTTAGCTATAAAAGATGAGTATACTCTAAGATTATTGAAGAAAGAAGAAAGTGCTTCTAAGAAAGTAAAGGTGGAAAAATCCAATGTTTTATAATTATAATAAGAAATATTTTTGGTGGAGGTAAGGAAGTTAGAGAAGGATGATAGCTATAGTGGAAGATGGAGTAAATCTTGGAATGTTGGCGAAGAGCTAGCTAAGCCACATCAATGAAAGAACTACCATGAGGTAGTTCGGTAGACAATAAGATACCCATAAGGAGTCATTGATAGTGTAGTGTCATAAATTGTCACCCTTGAAATTTTCACTATGTTTTACTCCCCCTAAATTGTTGAGCTTAATTGGGTCCCTAATTTCTTAATTATGCATTCGACAACCCATTCATAGCATTTTTCAAGAAATTGCAAGCATTGAAAAATGCATCCAATTGATATTTTGCCCCTGACACTCCATGTCTTGGAAGGTAGGCCCAAGACCCATTCACCCTAGGGCGTATGGATCCCCCTATTTTTTCAGGGACCAATTTTGGATATGTTAGCATCAGTATTTTAAAATTCAAAATTCAAATTGAAAATTTCATCTATTAGGATTTAATTCTTGCAAAATTAGAGAAATTCCTATAAATACCTAGTTATTACATCATTTGAAATCTAACAATAATCTAAGTGAAATTACAAATTGACGGATTTATGATCAAGAGCACAATCAAGCAAGTAAAGGGTAGCATTTCAGAGTTTTATTGCAACAATTCAAGATCCTAACATCATTTCAAATCTTATGTGAGCTCATGTGTGTTCATGTTATCATTGTTTTGTGAAGGCTAACACTTTTGTAGATCTCCAAAGCATTCAAGAAAATCAAGCAAGTAAGATCCAAGACCTTGAGTTGATGTGCATGACTTCAGTCCTTCAAAGAAGCCATTTAAGGGTGGTGAGTTGCAAAACTTTCTAGTTCCATCATTTCTTCCTATCCATTATCATTTTATCATTTACATTGCCATTGTGGAAGTGGAAACACTAACATAGGGTTTGAATAAGGCAAGCCCCTAAATGGAACAACATTCCCTCTCTTTATGAATATTTTAGATTTTAGGTTCAAAGAGGATTAAAGGGAGCTTGAAGAAAAAAAAATCATTTTTTAAATTAAAGTCCTACATCTTGTTAACTCACCAAAACTCACCTACAAAATTATCCAACTACATGTTCTGAAAACTTTGTAATTATAAATTAGTTTCTTAGATTTGTCATGTTAGAGAACCTCAAAAACAAAGCAAAAGAGGCATACAAGGATCCATACACCCTAAAGCAACTCTATAATCCTACATTGATTAGAGCCAACTTTTCAAGAAAAATGCATAGTCCTTTGCACTTCTCAAACCTACTTGCAATTCTTTGATTCTCTTTTTCAATCGTCAGTATCTTGCATTTTGCATATTAGGTCATGTAGTCTAATTAGGTAATTGAAGGAAAATCAATTCCAATCCATTCTAAGACTCAATAGGATGGAGATCCAGGTCTGATTGACTCACCTTCATGGTTGAAAGCCAATTTACACACCTTGTTGATCTCCATCTTAATGAAACATAATAAAACTCAACACCCAATTTTTTTTTGAATCCTAGGTTTACACATTAGACCTAGGGTTTGTTAGAAATCAATATCAGATTTGCAAACCAGAATATCCTTCCACAGAAGAGAAAAACAGAAAAAGCAGAGATTTGCAAGAAAATGTGCAAATAATTATTATTCAAGAATTCCATAATTACAAGATAATGATTTGCTTTATAAAACAAAGATGCATAACCCTAATCTTATCTTGAGAAACAAGATAGCTCAAAAGATAAAGATAAGAACCTATAACTTAGGAATTAAATATGCCTAAGTAAACTTATGCTAAAGTGTAATTAATAATTAATTACACCAACACCCCCCCATAAGTGCAACTTAGGGAGAAGCAGATTATTATGCAAATATGAGTCCCGACAACAAGGCTTGATCAGGTACTCATGTACAAATGGAAAGAGAGAGAAAACCCAGTGGGAAACCCCCCTCAGAGAGATGAACTATTGTGAAGAAGCACTGAAAGAACTCTAATGAAGCAACACTGGAACCCCAAATCCGACAAGCAAGGAAATATAATTCTGTCTACAACTGAAACCAAAAATAGAATCACAAATGTAAGAGCAGACCTGATGCCAAGGAACACTGGATACTCACATACTGGATCAACCCTGGGATCTATAAGCAACAGTAGATGAAAGGATGAATGGACCCATAATGATGACAAATCTGGAAGTTGTGTCTCTCAAAGCCAATGCCAAACTAAAACTAAAACTTCCCATAGGACGAGTACCATCAAGATTCTGGAACATTAACCATAAAAACATGGCCCTCAAATGAGAAAGATCTGAACCAATGCGGATTAAGAACCATAAAATCCCAACTGAAGTGTGAACTGAAGCAAACCAACGATGTGTCTAGCTAAGCAAGAAAGAAGCTAAGGGAAACAACAGGAAACTAGAAAAACTCATGCGAGTTGTCACCAATACAAAATATGGATGCAAGAACCCCCCTTAATGGAACTTTATATCAGTTCGTTATTACAATACCCAATGATTGCATAAGGAGATAATGCAAAACTATAGAAACATAATCGAAAATGCAAACCTAACACACGAAACAAAAATGAATGCATGCATAAAATAAGGTACACATATTATGTAAATAACCTCAGATCTGCATAGAGGCCGAAACTAGCTTTCCAATGCCATGAAAATCGCGTAAAATAGATAAGCGAGTCATAAGATATGTCTCCTAGAGTGAAAAAGGCAACATCTGACTTCCGAGGTAGAAAAAAGCATCAAAAAGGAAAAAAACAGAAAACCACACCAGCACCATTGCATAGAGCATCGAAACATATTTATGACGATATCTCATTTGTAAAAAAAGGACGTCGTATGCCCAAGATATGCTTGTTTTCGTGAAAGGTGTCCAAAAAGCTCCGATTTGGCCATCTGCAGCCCTCAGGGGCTAAAAAAATAAGGCCCCTGGTCACATGCAGGACCAGGGGCTGGTGCGTAGAGAGCTGGGCCAAAGCCCTCGGTCGTTGATATGACCGGGGTTGGGGTTGGAGATTCGGTGGGGGCTGGGAGCCGGCTCCTGGTCCCCAATATGACCGCTCGCTTTGTTTTGAGCCTATAGGGGCTGGCAGCACAGCCGCCCGGTCCTTAATAGGACCTCCGCTAGAGCCCATGGGGGCTAAGAACATGCGGCGGTGGATGAGTGGTGGAGGCGGGCAGTGGTGGCTGCCCGGTGGCCGCCAGGCGGCGAATGGGTGGTGGGATGATTTTGAACGGTGAGCGCAAAAAACCCACTATTTTTTTGATTTTTTTACTATTTTTTTAATTTTTTTCGTACTGCGTGCCTCGTGAAGTGTGCCTAGGGGCCGTACGGCCCTTGGGCAAATTTTTTTTGCCTCTCCGGATGACTGTGTCCAAATCGAACAAACTTTATATGAAAATAGGGGTTTTTGGGCGTTGTGAATCCAACAGCGAGGTCCGTTTGGGCCCAAAGTGCTCTGAAAATCAGGCGACCCCGGATCTATCAGAAAAATCATTGATCTTACAACCCTTGCAGATCTGGCAAATGGTGACGAATATGAATAAAATAAAAACCATTTTTGATTTTTTTCCAGCACTCTGAATCCAACGGAAAACCTCGATCGAATCCAAGACGATGTATAAATGTACTCAAGGATTGAAACCCTCGAGGGACCTCGAACAAACTCTACACTGTGTTCCTCCAACAAAGTTGAGAAGGGGCTGCAAATCGAGGCTCTGATACCATGTTAGAAAGCAATATCAGATTTGCAAACCAGAATATCCTTCCACATAAGAGAAAAATAGAAAAAGTAGAGATTTGCAAGAAGATGTGCAAATACTTATTATTCGAGAATTCCACAATTACAAGATAATAATTTTCTTTATAAAAACAAAGATGCATAACCCTAATCTTATCTTGAGCAACAAGATAGCTCAAAAGATAAAGATAAGAACCTATAACTTAGGAATTAAATATTCCTAAGTAAACTTATGCTAAAGTACATAATTAATAATTAATTACACCAACAGGGTTCCCCAATTTTTCTGTGTTTCATTTTGGTGAACTTGATTTGTTAACATTACATACCTTTTTAAATTCATCCTATATCTAAGTGTTGCATTTCATTGTTTTAAATTTCTCATTTAGGGTTTCACTTTTGCATCATAAAAGATTTTTTTAAAAAAAATTGCATATCATTTTGCATCATAGGTTGCATTAAGGTATTATTTCAATCTCTTAGATTAGATATACATTGAAAATTGTATTCATAATTTCTATTTGCATTGTTACACATTTGCATTTGCATCACATTGTCTTAATTTGAGCAAATTCTAGATTATACTTAGTTGTAGACCTCTTTGCACATATAAGTGTAACACTTAGACAGTCTAACAAAAATTCATTTTCTTAGGATTTAGAGACCCTATAAAGGACTAGGATGCCCTTGGGTGCCTATGTCCTACATTTGAATCAACAAACTTTGGTGCACTTCCAGGTCTTTGTGTCTTCAGTCTGTGTTTGCTTGTAGATATTTTTTTTATAATTATTAATTGCATTCA